>VZUA01074688.1:5274-28747 GCA_013401035.1 Horornis vulcanius | reverse complement strand
TCATCACAGGTTGTGTTGGTAGGTGATGGAAAGGTGCATTTACTGGCAAGCATTGCAGAAGACAAAAGTGCACTGCAGGGAGACTTGGTTAAATGATTGGGTCACATGCAAGCAAAAGCCATTTAAACTCATACCAGCAGTGAAAAATGGAGAAGTCCATCCTGAAGAAACATTGTCGCTGCACAGCTGGTGATCCTGGGGGTACTGTGCTGAGTGTTAGTGGTTCCTGGTGAAAGAGGATGAGCAAAGACTGGCACAGTCTTTCTAGGCAGGTTTGTGTTTCTAAGATTCTATGATTTTATTATACTAATCTGTTCATTTTCACAACAGTCCACTGAGTTGATATTATCATTGCTTTCTTTCAGAAGCAGGAATGAGGCACAGAAAGTTAAAGGTCAAAGTATCTATTGATTTTGGGTACCTAATAAAAACCAGAAAGGATTCTGTAATATTTAGTATCAAGTAGCTACTGGCCAGACCACTTTTAGTATTTCCTGGAAGTATAGCTCTGAGTGCCTAACACTGCTGTAGGTCTTGACATTCCAGCTCAGACCTGCTGTTAGTGGAACAAAGCATGGGCTAATGGAGCAGGTATTTTCTGCTAGTCTTTCTCCCCACATCTGGAGGTAATAACTGCAGGAGTTTGTATCCAGTAAAACAAGACATCAGTCCAATTTTTTCAGACATGCAGGCAATCAACTCCGTATCAGCTGGTACAAAAGGCAGAGCTGAGATGGGGCAGCCTCATATGCCAGCCAGTTTGGAGTTGGAAAGACAACTCTTAATGAACTCACCCATGTAGGAGATGGGAACATAAAGGGTAACAAGCTGCTGGAGGCAAGTGACTGCAGCAACTACATTTTGGAAGGCCCTAACAGCTTTTGGTCTGCTCAAATGGGACTGAATTTTGCAAGTGGTCATTCACCTGACATGTAATTGGTATGTAGCAAGTATGTTTTGTAACCACATTACCTAGCTGTCTACATGCTTGCTTCACACTTGGATGTATGGATAAAAATAAATACACAGGTGAAATCAATGTGTGACATCTGAAACCAGAAAATTAAAATTATTACTAGGGTATGTAAAGTGGCTTTAAAGACTAAAGAAACTGAATTACTGAGAAAAAAAAAATAATGTCATGATTCTAAATAATCAGAGTGTAGAACTGCAGCAGAGTAACTAAAACACACTTTTCCAAATTGCAGAATAGTTTCGTGTCTTTTTATGGTATCAACAGGATGCATTTTTGACTCTGGGAACAATAGGAACAGGAAACTGTATTTGATTTCTCAAAATAGCAGAGGCCTCTTGCACTATTTAAGTACCTAAACTTAGGATGCTGGTTTCCTTTGGTTCTAGACTAGACCTTAGATTACAGAAACACCAGTTGTTTGTATATTGGTGCCAAATCTCTCCTGCCCTGGTGTCTGTGCATATTAGCCCTCCCACAATTATAGTTCATAGAAGAACTCATTACTATTGTTTGCTCACTGATGGCTAACTGCTCTCGGTGGCTTGCTATACAAAGGAAGAATGAAGCATGATTTGGCATCTGATTTGGCCCTGACTCTTGTTCCTGAGCAGAAAAGGGGCCTGTCTCCAAACTACACAGAACGAGGTGAGAGAACCAAATGAAAAACATCATAAAACTATATCAAAGTAGGGAGGAACTAGAAAGCATCCCTTCCTCCACAAGGTCATGTTCTTAACCCTAAAATATTGTACATTAAAAAAAGGAAAAGCCATTGCCAAAAAAAATCTAACATTGCACCAGTGGAAAAAAAAAATGCCATAGGCTGGGAACTACTGGTGTGTGATTTAGTAGTCTGTCATTGTTCTTAATCCTGTTATTGTTTTCTTTGCTATTTGTTTCCACAGCAAAATTCCAGCAGTGGTAGAAAATGAATAGTGGTGAGACAGCTTGGAGTCTATCTGAAATTGTCTGGTGGTTCTTTCTGAACTGGATTTTTGCTAGAATAAGATTTAATCCTGCAGCCTTTACTTCGCTGATATCCTCAGTGAATGCTCTCGGAATAGCAATGAGAGTAGGGAGTTGACAGATATTGACAAATTGGACAGATAACCACGAATTATTCAACATCCAGCTGCCTTTAGCTACTATAACTCAGTACAGTTTGCTGAATGACAGCTTGCTTGTACACTAATAACTAAATTTCCTTGTGTTTAGAACATTTTGTCTTTCATTCTACTTCAACCTTCTTTATCTATCCATCAGTCATTCTCTTTGTAAAACTGAGTATGTTTTGAATTGATAACAAAATGTCAACAATGCTAAGTCCTTTCACTGCATGTGAAAACCTTCTCTGTGGTTTTGCTTATGACTAACTCTTCTGAATTATTTTCCTGTGACTTTGTTCATCCCTGCACAAAGGGATGAACATCCCCTCTTCACTTTATCAACCGTGGAGCCCATAGTCTGCTTTAACTAGCTTTAATCTGTAAGTAGCTTTAACTGGCCCCAAAAAACCCTACAACCTACAAGGAAGAGCTAAGTAAACATTCATGCCCAGTAAATACACGAATTATTTTTTAAAACTTCTCTCCAAGAATAAGTAATCACATTCAAGTACAGTTGTACTAATTCCTAATTACTAATCTTTGACTACAGAACTACCCCGTTAGTCTACACAGACTTAATTTACCTCCTTGGTACAGCAAAGATTAATATGGAAGAAAGACCTTCTATTGTGGAAATAAAATGGTTTCTATAATACCATTAAATCTGCCTTTATAAATATTATTGTTCTCTCATGATCTCACTACAAACATTTTATTTCTTGCAGAGCATGCTATGTAAACATAAACCTTAGCAAAATAAAGTTTAATTAAGGATCTTCTGACCTTCAGTAGAACAACACACAACAGATTTTCACAGCAGTTCTGATCCTTGTTATAAAAATAGCTATATTGACAAATATGTGTTGGGAGGAAAGTATTGTAGTAATGGAAAGAAAGTGCTCCCTTACCAGCTAACTAGGTTTCTGATCATGTTAAATAAATGTTTACATACACAGAGATCCCTGCTTAGAGGGTATGGCAAAGACCGAGTGAGGTTCTGCCAGTATTTTATATGATACAAAGGCTTTTTTAAGAAGAAAAACAAATCTCCAATTTTTTTCCAACATACGTGGGTGGTATGGGGTCTTTGCAAATAGGTAAGTGTAGAAAACGGGCCAGAAAACATTTTAGATTTTTCAAATTCTAACAGAGGGTCAAATAAGAGAGAGGAGAAAAAGAGTTCTAAATTTCAGACCTAACACTCTTTTAAAACATTCCTGACTCACAGATGTGGAATAACCTTCCTACCCTTGTCCTGTTCAAGGTTCACAGTAAATTAATTGGCAATCTAAAAAAGTCTGCCCAAGTTCTATCTTCTGAGATGAATACCTACCAGGAAAGAAAATGTAAATTCAGTAGTAGCATGTGTTAAGATTAAGGATGTAAATTCTGCATTGATATACACTTAAGTGCAAGTCCAGTAAAGATAAAGGATTATGTAGCTTATATATATATCAGAATTTGTTCCTCATACTTAACTGAAAACTATCTAGAGAAAAGGATTTCTAGCAGCAGATTTTACCACATCTGCAGCCTTCCTGGCATTGCCAATGTCAGGAAATTAGGACAATGTGATACTATTGTTCTAATTCCAACACTAAAGGAAAAAACAGTTCTGACATAGGAGCAAGATATTTGTTGGCTTTTACCATGTGGAGAGGCAAGGTGAGACAGTATTTTTGGCAGTGAATTATTCACTTTGCTTCAAAGACTGGCATTTCAGTCTGGAGTAAGTCACCATATCAAGACAATAGCATTGAGACACCATCAATTCCCTATCAATCACTCTAAATTTGAAGTTTCAGGGTAAGCCTTCCACTCTCATTACTTACCCAGTCAGTCTCCAGCTGCTCCTTTTCAGCTAAAGATGCTTGACACAGTAGTTAATTCCCAGGGTACACTAATATCAAACAGCATACTTATGTCATTCCAGAAAGGAATTGTTCACTAACCACAGCAAACTCTTCCTGTAAATCCTTCACGAATCCCAGCAGTTTCTTTTTAAAGACTTTCTGGATGAAGTACTTCTACCCTAGGATCAGCAGCCAGTCACCTTCCAGACCAATATGTTCTCAGATGAGTTCAACTCAATTTTCTCAAAGTATTCTTAGCTGAGTTTTCAGGGATTCTTTGAGCACAGAACTTCTTAAATCTCAAAATTCATTTAGTAAGTTCAATTATATTTGACAAGCAATTACTTTGACAAACATATCCAGAGGATCAGTACACCACATATCTTCATATATTTACATATCTTAGGAAAAATAAACAAACATAAAAAACCAAAAGGAGATAATGGGTGCTTTGTGCTAATTACATGTTAGCACGTTTTATGTGTAATGTAGGTCCTAGACAGTAAATAATTTTAAAGAGCATAAATTTTGCTATTTCCAGATCTTCATAGGCGAGATTTTCAGTACTTTTATTATTTTTACTAAAGTGGTCCACATGAAAACATGCATAGCTGAAGATGTCCCATGGATAGGGGTTTCACATCTTAAATGTGCATATCAGCACTAGCTATGAAATTTTAATAGGTCCAAAATAAATACACAAGTCTTACATTGCCTTGAGTTATTCCTCAAGTCTCAAGTAAAACCCTCAGCTGAGGCAGAAGAGGAGGAAACATGAAAACTGGTAATCTTCTTGGAACACTAATTGATTTTTGTCTGGTGAAAACTAAGACTGTTTCTACAGCAAGAGTGCTTTGGATCCTGACTTTCAGAGCAAAACAGAGCTTTAGACCCCCTAAGGCACATTGTTCTCTTTTAATTGTTCATTTCCTCTCTCCTGTTTTGTCTCCAAGAATTGAACAGATTATTATCACCCTAAAGAGTTTGCTTTCTATAGGAATTCCTCAAGAATTTGTGAGGCAGAGATGCATTTGCCTCTAGCATACATATAAATATTTTAAAACAAGCCATGTGAATAACAAAGCAAATTTGTGTAAAGAGTTGCATGACATCACTTTAAAGTAACTTTGATAGTAATGTGAAATTTTAAAATCATTGTTATACATGTTGTATTTAATTCCTTCATCGTTCTATAAAGTTGTAGATCCAACAGCAGCTGCTGTCGTCCTGTCAACCTTCATCTCTTTCATCCTCATCCTTCATCTGCTCTTCTATCATCTCAACATGTCAAGAAAAATGAATCTTGTAATAGTGTTTACAATGTGTCAAAATGATACTGATGATACTGATTACTTATATTTCTTAGAATACTTACTTCCTAACAAATGAGCAAAGACTTGATTCTTAGTGCAAAAGCTGGGATTAGTTTTCCACTTCTTAAGAGGCCCGTAAGTTACAAGAGAGCATCAGTGCCCTGGAGAGATTTTCCAAGAGGTTGTGCAGCTCCAGCCTTTTCCAGGTTTTGAAGGACATGACCCACAAACAGAAGTCTCCCTTCAGTAAAGCTGGCTATGTAACAACACAATGTTTACTACTTGCAAGAATTTTTACAACACAGCGTGAAGTTTTGCCGCAGAAAGAGTTATGTTGTGATTCACTGACCAATATAAACACCATGTGATTGGAATGAAACATTATTAAAAAAAATCCCTCAATATTTATTGAAAACAGAGCACTTAGTATCTGTCTTTTAGGCAGTTGCAGGATTTGTGGTTACATTGCTGATTTCTTCAGTGCTTAGACAGATCCAGATCCAACAATCACCTCAAAAGACAGCTCATAGCTTTAAGGAGCAATGGATTCAAAGCAATGGAAGTAAGAGATGGTAATTTCCTCACTCTAAACAAATATATTAAATACCATG
This sequence comes from Horornis vulcanius, assembly GCA_013401035.1. Classification (NCBI taxonomy): domain Eukaryota; kingdom Metazoa; phylum Chordata; class Aves; order Passeriformes; family Scotocercidae; genus Horornis; species Horornis vulcanius. The sequence continues at coordinate 22,888 of VZUA01074688.1, read as the reverse complement.
TGCAAAATAGCTCTTTACTATAGAGTTTTCATATGTATTACCCCATGTTACATTGTCATGTACATTTTATTTCACTATCTAGCTCTTTTATACTACCACAAAGCTTGTATTTCCCTATTGGGCATAACAGAGCATTGGTAAAACCCAGGAAGTTCTACTTTTTCTTTCATTTCATATGTATTGCAAAGTCTGAAGTGACAATATCTTTTTTGAATGATACGTGAAGTAGATCATGAGTGGCATGCCTGGGTGCTTTGGTAAAAAGTAACTGCAGTGCTTCATCTAGATTCATTTGGATAATTACATGGCCCTGATGTGAATTTAGCCTCTTAGCTTCTTCTATAAGAGTTCTTGTTCAATTCAGCCTGCCAGCCTTTTCACATTTTTCCCCTTTCAGCAGTTACTGAATTTCAGTGGTAGTTGAAATAAAATTTTCTCTTTGGGGAATCAAGCACACAGAGGATTGTGGCAGCGTAATCTACTATTTTAAAGTTGTGTCAAGCTGGATAAACCAGTATTTAAGAAATGCATCAAGAATGTGTTACTCTCATGAATTTTTGCACCTTAGATTTTTGCAATTTAAAATACAGCTTTATCAGGATGCCTACTTCATGTATTTAATAGCATCACAGAATCATAGAAAGGTTTGGATTGAAAGAAACATTAAAAATCATCTAGTTCTAAGCTCCCTGCCATGGGTAGGGATGCCACCCACTAGATCAGATTGTTCAAAGCCCCATTTAGTCTGCCTTGAATACTTCCAGGGATGAAGCATCCACAACTTCTCCAGACAACCTGTTCCAGTGTTTCACAACCCGCACAGTGATGAATTCTTTTTGAATACCTAATCAAAACCTACTCTCTTTCAGTTTAAAGCCATTCCTTCTTGTCCTAACACTACATGTCCTTGTAAAAAATCCCTCATCAGATCTCTTGTAAGCCCTTTTTACTTACTGAAGGCCATAATAAGGCGACCCTGGAGGCTTCTCTTCACCAAGATGAAAAACCCCAATTCCCCAACTGTCTCAGCCTGCCTCGACAGACGAGGTTCTCCAAGCTGTGGTCATCTTGACGTCCCTACTCTGGACCCACTCCAACAGCTCTAAGCCCTTTTCATGCCGAGGACCTCAGAGGTGGATGCCGCACTGCACGCAGAGGGGCAGAATCCCCTCTCGCGACCTGCAGGCCACGCTGCTTTGGATGCAGCCCAGGACGTGAATGAAATATTTTTTTCCGCCAGACCCTTCCAACATACTGAGAGGGTAGCTCGTACCAGCGCCAAGGCGCTNCGGCGCCGTCCTGGAAAACCCGCGGGAAAGACGGACAGCAGGAAAACGGGCGGGCAGCGGGCTGCAGAGGTGCCTTGCTGCTGCTTCGGAAGGACAGCTCTGCAGTGCTTTCCAGGGCAGCCGGCGGGCTCCCACCCCCACGGAGAGAGGCCTTCGCAGGCACGGTAAAATCAGGAAACAAAATCTGAGGCACCGAGCTGGTGGTTTAGGACACTTCTCCTGCTCTTGTCGGATCAGCTCTGAAGGTTTAAAAAGACCACGGTGATCAATTGTTATTAAAACGTATTGCTGGAAAGAATCCTGCTATGGGTTTTTAAAGAGTACGGCAGCATAAGCATCAGAAGTGCCTCAGTGTTGCAGCACTGCACTCATGTTTAAATTTAAAAGCAGAAAAATGAAGGGTTTTTGCGTGCTCCACTTGGCACAATCCCCATTAGTAACAAAGAGACAAGAAGCATCGTGCTAATTCATGAGCCCACAGGTGACAAACTGAGAGAAGGGACTGAACAGAGGAGAGAGCAGGATGGGAAAGCAGAAATAGCCTCCATGGCTTCATTATCAAAATCTTTCTAATTTCTTGTCCTACAGAGTAGACAGGGATCCTGTAACATTCTGCATCATTTTGCATATGACATGAATTTAAAGGGTATTAAAATCATCTTTTGTGCTAATTAAACCGGACAGTTTCAAGTATGCTTAACACAGACATTTGAAAGACTAACACAGCTGTTTCTGGGAATAGATACAGCTGTTCCACAGTGACTTGCAAGTGACACGGTGACTTCTGTTTTCATTTGAATTGTAGCTATGGGGTTTTCCAGAGATAATAGGAATAAATAAAACAAAATTTAAAAGTGATATTCCTGTACAGTACATTAATTAATGAAGTGCAAAATCGAAGGAAAATAAGTCAGGCTATCTTCACAGTGCAAATGCACTAACTAGGGATAGCAATAGCTTTCAGCAATTCGTAAAAGCATTATCTCACAACAGGCCAGGCATACTGCTTCACCTCAGGGTTAGTTTCTTCATCAAGTGAATCATTTGCTAGCAAAAGAGAAAAGAGCTGCTGAACAGATAACAGGCAATGCACCAGGTTGGTTTTATCACTGTTTCAGTCAGCCATACATTCAGAATTGCATTTTAAAATTATTTCTGGAGGACAGTTTAACAGAAGAGCCAGCAGTTAAAGTAGCCTAACTCTCCTTACAATACTCCTCTCTCACAATACTCAACTAAACAGTCCATTAATGTAAGTCATCTTGAACTTTTGAAAATTTCCTTACCTTCCCTTCTAAGTTTAAAATAAAAAATGGCAGCCTTAAAGATTTAATTGCACATACATCTGGTAATTCTGCCCTGCTATTAATGCAATAAAGAAGTCAATATCTGGTAAACATTGAGGTTTAATTGCCTCTTCCTTCATTAACAACCAAAGATCCCATATTAACTATGGTAATGAAACATGTAAGAACAAGAGAGAAACAGAACTCTGATCAATAGCCAAACAAGAAGGAATAGATGTATCTTATTTATTTCTACCACTAGAGCAACTCTTACTGCACTAACAAATCAAATAAAAAAATCTTCACCATCAGTTGCCATAACACATCCTGCTTTACATTACCAAGCTCAGCTAGAGTGATTTCCTAGCAAACATACTAAAATCTCAAAATTATTTTCCCTCTTTATTGCACTTTTCTCTTAGCTCTTGTTAAACAAACTATTGACCTTAGTAAGCATTATCTGCCCTGCAATTATAGAGTAGCAAGAAGATTACAAGCCAGAGGTTGTAGAAGTTCCTTCTCTGGAGATATTTTAAACCCACCTAGATGTGATCCTGTGCAACCTGTTCTAGGTGAATCTGATTTAGCAGGGGGGTTGATCTAGATGATCTCCAGATGTCACTTCCATTCCCAAACATTTTGTGATTCCATAATTACACCTCAGAGAGCCTTAGAGGTCATCAGTCCTGCTTTGCAGACACATGCAGTAGATAAAATCATAGGTTCAAGCTGTTAAGCAACAGAAGACGAAGGTTACTGGGACAATGTGATAGCATTAAGGATTTAGAATAGTCTTTACTAAGCTGCTGGGGGAAAATAACTACCCTCTTCTGGAAGCTCTGGAACATGAGCTTTCATTGTAGCTCTCTGCACTCTTGTGTCCGACTCCCTGACATGCTGGAAATGTCTCTGCTGTTTGTAGGTCACTAAGATTGCAGATTCAGCCGTTCAGGCTCCCCATTTTTAGGCAGAGATGGTTCCCTCCTCCCACCAATAACATGGTGACCACGCCCAAATTTCATGCATGCACAGCTTCTGCAAAAATGTCCAATGCACTTGCTAACTTTACAGTTTAAATAACCTGAAATCTACTCTATTCCTGCGGCCAAGGTAATTAAACCTCTTCCTTAACTAACTCCACACTTCAATTAGAAGAAATACAAAGTTTGTACTTATTGCCACCTATCCCTTGGAAAAACAAAAGCACTGAACTTCCATTTAAATAAAAAAATCTTCCACATTATTTGTGTAATCATTATTCAAAATCATAAACAGCACAGTATTGCAACAGAAGAGGTGCATTAAAGTTTTGCTTTTACTACTCCTGCATGAAAGCCGTGCATGTGTTGAAGCCACTCAAGACTGCAGCGCTATAAATAGTGCTCTATTGTTAGTGGATAAAAGATGAAACAAGTCTCACAGCACTTGGAACACAGGACACTGTATTAAATGTTAAGCTCTGCCTGTTCTAAAAGTGAAAGACGACATCAACTGATAGACTGGTCTGTGGGTAAGACACACGGCTGGGAAGAGCTCAGTCTGACTCTGCAGCTTCCCGACACAGCAGGAGCAGCAGCTGATCTTTCTGCCCCAGCAATGGCAGAAGCTGTCATAAGACACTGGGTGGAAACTCCTGTACGCTACCAGGAGCAGTTTGTTGACCAAGAGCTGGAAGCACACAAACTGAACCACCTTTTATATGCTTTGCCAGGCCCTGCCACCACTGCACCAAGCAACCAAACGTGCGCCACAGAAAGCACGGCTGGGGCCGGAAAGAGTGGCCAGGAGGAGGAAAACACACACTTTCGGGTCTTGCTGGATGTTGTGCAGTTCCGCCCTGAAGATATCATTATCCAGACTTTCGAAGGTTGGCTCCTGATTAAAGCTCAGCACGGACCCAGGATGGACGAACATGGTTTCATATCCAGAAGCTTCACCAGACAGTACAAATTACCTGATGGAGTGGAGAACAAAGACTTGTCTGCACTTTTCTGCCATGATGGCATTTTGGTTGTTGAAATGAAGAACTCAGTGGAAAAGAATTAGAACCATGTCTATAGTTATCGGTGAGATAAAATCATTCTTAATGTAACAAAATAATATCAGTCATGCAATGCTGTTGGGTGTAGTAAGCATGTAGCTGTATTTATTAAAGTAAAGGAAATTCTTTGTATATATTTTTCTGTATGCTAGTTTACTCTTTGATGTGAAATGTTATACTGCTTGCCTCCAGCTACACATAGGTTGAAAACTCAGCCTGTTTGAACAGTAGCAAGCTTGGGCTAGTCTCAGCAGAAGAAAAAAAACATCTATTTGATAACATATTGAAAATAGAGCACAGTTTTGAGTTAAGTAGCAAGAATTTTATTTCTAAGGAATAAGCATTTGTCATACATAGTCATAAACACTGAAGAAGGAATGGATAAGTTATAAATATTATGGAAATTTATGTACCAAAAAATCCATTTTCTAATTTTTGAGATTAAATTCTTCTCTCTGGAAAAGCACATAAAGTTAAAGATATCATCAAGAGAAAAAACTATTTCCACAGCTCAAGGTTTTATACCAAAAACTCTAAGAGATTACTTTTCAGAAGTGTGTTGCATGTTTCAAACTGTAAGAAAAAAGAATTTATTTGCTTGACTTCATTTGCTCGGAAACACATGAAATAGAAATTATATTTTCTGACAAAGTAATTTGAAAGAAAACCTTTAAAGACATTTTAGAAAATTGGTTTTGTTTAACATAACATCTCAAGAAAAAAATTTGGTTTACAACTGCACCAAATTCTTCTTTGTGAAACCTCAGTAATAAAAAGACATTGCCCATGCACAAATGCCTTTTTTCTTACACATTTTAGGTAGTCCTGTTATTTAATCAGATGAGTATTTAATTATCCATGTTGCTTGACAATTTAGGCTGAAATCCCACAACTTTGTCTTCAAGAGCCAAACTTTTCTGCCAATGATAATCCCCTTTTCCCCGCAGGAACACAGGCTCTACATGAATCTAATTTTAAATACAGGGGTTCCTTATTGCAGACACAGCTTTAGTTTCTGTTCCCCTGTCTCACATTTCATGAGAGTGGTGAAGATGAAAAAATATCCACCTTCTATATCTAGTATGTGGTCTTCTCAATATTAAGAAGAAATAATGCTATGGGTTTGAAAATACTCACACATTTGAGGGTAACTGCATCTGAAAGTCAAACTGCCTCCTTTTATGTGTACTGGAGACTGGTGTGCTATGAATAGTAAAGGAATGTGGAATGGAAAGTGCCAAGTTAAATACAGACGCTTTATCACAGCCATCTGCTGTTTGGACAAATCAAAAACATATTCAAATGAAATTGAATACAAATACAATTTTAAGAACACAAGAAAACTATGATGAACAAAAAACCTGGGCTCTCACTGGCTGAAGCTAGAGAGTTCCTTTAGTTTCAAATTAAAATCCTAAGCTTGTATGTCTGCACATGTCCATTTATGACAAAAATTTATATTAGACTTGTTTTTTAAGACTTCAAGATATTTGAAGGAACTGATTTTAGAAAAGTAGGTAGTACAATTCTTCTATTTTACCTATTAATCGTGCTAGAACTCACAAGAAATTTGTACAAGAGAGGCAGAATAAAGTCTCAGTTGTAAATTTCCATCACATGTAATTATATTTTTAATATACAAGAAGACTAGAGTGTAATATTTTCTAACAAACTAAACCAAATATAAAACATATGTCCCTGCATTTCCACTCAGCCCTACCCTTTTCCCTCATATTGCCTGTGTTCAATTTGCATATTTTGCAATTAGCAAATCAGATCTAGATTTCTACATCTAGGAGCTTCATCAGATAGCAATCCGGTAGAAGACGTAACATGGATTTAAGAACTGAATTCTAGATACAGGTCTGGATTTAAACTTTACAAGCTAGCTTTATAAAACATGTACAAGCTTAAACCCATGGTTTCTACACCATCTTATGGCACAACTATTGGGATAGTGTTCAGGATCAGAAGTTACCAATCCACTTTGGTGATTTTTGTTTACAGTGAATTTTTTAAGTTTTATCACTTAAACTTACAAGTTATTATAAAAACTATTCTAGCTATGATTGCAGTGATAATATTCCTAGCCCTAGAGACAAGAAAGATGTTCTAAAAAAATCCCAAAACTGATTAAATTATTTCAAATTAGATCATGGTTCAACTACTGGAAACTTGGCAAGGAATTAGACTATACAGCCATCTATCATCTGTGCTATACATGTTAATACCATGGTTGCACACTGGCCTGCTTATGTACACAGGCCTGCCTCCCAAAACTGGATGGAGAATGTGACATGCGACTGTTCTGTATTGCAGGTTTCTCTGCATCACTCTGTGCCCAAGTTTATACTTGCACACAATATCATCAATCAGGAATCACTGGAACACCTTGACCCAAACACGGCACAGTTTGACTCAGCCAAACTTAACCTTCTCTTGTAGATAGATCTTTACAAAAGCCTATATACCCATGCTTCTTGGTAAATGGGAACTTCCCGTGACCTGCCACCTGAGTGTTCATGTAACAGGGGCCACACTGGAGTATGGACCTGCCACTGAATTCCTGCATTTTAGCACCATGAATATGCTCATATGAAAATGTTTCTCTCCTTTTTTTGTGATGATTTATCAAAAGATCTTGAACGGATGATTTTTATGTATTTACCAGAACCACCACAAAGTACTTGGCAGACTGTTTCTGAATCATCTGGAAAGAGCTGTTCTCTCATCTTTTATACGATATTTTACTTTTATAAGTATGTGATTAGAACTGAATGTGAATGTCACATAGAAAGCTGCTAATATTTCTCATGGGCAGCAGACTGAGATATTAATCAAAAACAAAGGATTTCAGAACAGCTACAGCTACCTTAAGACAGGTTTAAGACATGCTGATGTGGTTAACTTAGAAACTGTGAAATTGGCTGTCTATAAAATTCTGGCACAGAATAAGTGATAAGTCTGTGCAAGCCTTGCAGATCAAGTGTTACCAAGCCTTCTCAGATTACCTTTGTAATTGATCAAACTGCTTCTCCAAATGGATAAAGATGATTTCATGCACTGTGAAAAATGCCCTCATACAGAAGAAAATGTATCAATATGGGACTAGTCTCCGAAAACAAGGCTGAAAAAAAAAAAAGAAAATTTCTGTAAGATTCTTGAGGGCAGAAAGTCCAAAAATGCCTTTCATTGCCTTGCTGCCTTTTTATAGTTTCTGCTGCACCCAGAGCATTTGAAAGCTCTCTACAGAGTCCTGGTACTGGTAATACAGTGAACCAAGGCTGACATGATACCCACCAGTCACTCAATAGTGACTTAGCTGCAGCATTGGAAAAGGGAAAAAGAAATGTCTAGGGTATCATGGTGGCAACACTCCCACCCAGAGGGGAAGGTCTCACATTCCTTACTTTATAGCCAGGAGTCAAAATGTCCCTTTTTAATCTGACAATAACAGTACAAGACTGGTTTTCAAAGGGAGTAGGAATATTTCTGAAAATATTAGGTACACATTCTGCTGTTTGTCTTGCCAACTACCAGCGACAGTGACTGTACCCTCTTACCCGGAGCACAGCAGCTCAAAAGACCTACACTGTGAACACAGAAGTTAAGTCTAAATAGTTACACCTGTACACCACATTGGAGTAGTAACCTGGCCCCACTTGTGCTAACTCTGGAGCCAGAAGTACTGTCCCTGTGTGCTAGCTCAGGCCCAGAAAGCTCAGACTATCTGCTGCTATGCTGAGGCTGAAAAATCATTCCTTACTAAAACACTTGAACACAGAAAGAGACAGGAGAAACAGGAGCACTCCAGCTCAGGACTCCCCATTCAGGTTAGTGCTAGAGTGGAGGTTTCTGCTGTCTGTGCCATGGTGAGCTGCATTTTCTAAACAAATCCCATCAATCTGCTTTAAAATTAACCCTCTTTAGCCACATGGTAATACCACTGATGCCAGCCTTTTCAAGGGGAAGTATGTCTAGCAGCAGCTTGGACAAATAGAATTTGTGCAAGTAAGAGAATAATTGGCAGTTCCTTATAGTAGTTTGCCTGCGCCTATATTACCTTCGGGGGTGCCGGATCTTACCGCGCGGGGTTTCAGCTCCATCCCTGCACAGCTATCTCGACACACACTGCCACTAACAGAGCTACAGCCACTGCCGTGTCGTGGGTTCAGTCAATCGAGTGCCAGGGGTGACACGGCTTCGACGAGGAATGAAAGGGAGGCTTCCGGTAAGGTGAAACAGGGAAGGGTCAATTCCACCAGCAACACCCCACCGGGACAAAAGCATACCCAGCTTGTCGCAGTGCACTTTTATCCAGGGGAGGGTTCCAGACAGAGATACATGATACAGCCAATAGGGAGAGAGGGAGGCAAGTCCGAACAGAACATCCATCATTCTAATAACCAATAGTAGTAAACCAAGGGGAGGAATCTTGGGGTTCAGCCAGTCATTCGACGCTTTCCCTGGAACCTTCTGGATCCTTGGGAAGGTCCCAGTGGCTGACTGACAGGGGAAGGAGGCAGGGGATAGGAGAATTGACAGGGGAGGGAAAAACCTGGAACATACCAACTTAAACATGGAATGGGGTTCTGAAATAGCTTTCCAGAACACAAATACAACATGATTTGAAATGATAAAAACTTCTACACCGCCACAGTTCCTCTCATGCTTCTTTGTGTGTTTAGTGTGCTTTGGTCTGACTCTAACCCCAGTGAGCACTGGTGATGAAGCATGCCACTGCTGAGCTCTGCTATATGGCACAGAAGCAGCAGCAGGCAGGTCTGTGCATGACGAGGAGACAGAAAACTGTAGAACCAGGGTAGGTAGGCCTTGGCACACAGAGAGCAAGGACGCCCACAGAGGTGTCTCAGGAAAGGATAGGGAGCAGGAAAAACACTCAATGTGGTTCGGATTATATGCAATACATACATATATACACATAGTCATGGTTTAACCCTAGCTGGCAACAGCCCTGTCCAGCCACCCACTCACACCCCTGCCATGGGATGGGTGAGAGAGTTGGAGGAACAAAAGTGAATATATTCATAGGTTGTGATACAGACAGTTTAGTAGGAAAGGCAAAAGCTGCATGCACAAGCAAAGCAAAAGGGACTAATTAACCACTTCTCATGGGCAGGCAGATTTTCAGCCACCCCCAGGACAGCAGAGCTCCAACACATGTAATGGTGAGCTGGGAAGACAAATGCCATAATTACAAATGTCCCTTCCTTCCTCCCTTTTCTCCTGCCTTTATTTGCTGAGCCTGATACCATGTAGGATGGAATATCTGTGTATTCACTTGGACTCAACTGCCTCTGCTGTGTCTCCTCCCAGCTCCTTGTAACCCCTCCCAGACTGCTCGCTGGTGGGACACAGTGAGGAGGAGAAAAGGCCTTGACACAGTCTGAACACGGCTCAGGGAGAGCTAAAACATCCCTGTGTTACCAACACAGGATGTTCCCAGCAAATCCACACCATGGCCCAATAGCAGTTACTAACAAGCAGTTACTGTACACTTAATCCCAAGTCAAAATCAGTAGGTATATATATAAAAAGAGATTTGAAGGCATAATATTTAAACCTTCTACAAAAAATATTTGACTTTTTTGTACAATAAGCATTTTTAGGGTCTGAGAAAGGCATTTCAAAATCACTTTTAAAATTTCTGACTGTTAATAGAAAAGGAATACATATATGGACTGAACCCTTGGTATACTAGACTGAAATAGTATCTTCAGATACTATTTTCAGCTACATTTCTTTCCAATTGCACATCTCTTCAATTTTCTTATCTATCAATTGTACATTCCATCATGTAAGCAGATAGCATGTCAAAATCTCCAAATGTTTCATTGGTTCTTAGCAGAGTTGGATAACATGGGGATGAAAGCCCAACCTAAACTAGCCACTCCAAAATTTCTACTCAAGTCCTCATCAGCTCAAACTGGTTTACTGAATCAGTATAAACTAGTTAACTTATCTAATTAACTTAACTAATTAATTAACTTAACTAATCAGTTGTCCCTCTCACTGGCTTTGCATGGAGTTGGTTTGATCCAGCAGGACTTCCTAACTCAGGTGCCAACGTGCAGCCTCCAGTACTGGCTAGAATCTTTTGCTCTACTGCCACAGTATCAGGAATAGAAGCTGGCTGCTCCTGCAGCTGAATCAGATGCCCAGAGGGACCACATGAGTAGTTCTCTCTGTGTGTCTGACTTTCCACAAGTGGTAAGATGGGATCTGAGAATGTTTTGGGTTCCAGTGCCACTAACTTCTTTATTTTTAGTTCCACTCTTCCTCATTTTCCAGGATATACCATTCTCCTCTCAGCCTGGACAAAGGAGTCATCGGTTCCACAGACATCACAGTAGAACACTGGAGTAAGCACGAAGAGCAGGCAAGGCTTGTGTCTGTGAATAAGCTAATTTGGAATTTGGATGTCAGGTTTAAATAAGTCCAACTCTTAACCAAAAATGATTCCATTGATCATAGCTATAATGAAAAATTAATTAAGGGGAATGATTTTCAGAGCAGAGTGTGACTAATAAAAGCGTAATTCTTGCACTCTGTCTTACAAGGCAGACAGAAGCTCATAAGCTACCTGCTCTGGTGACAGCTGTATGCATTTTAATAACAGTTCAATTATATTTTGCAACTTTACCATAATTACCCAAGCACTGTTGGCATGATTAGTATGTACTGTACAAGACACACCATAAATACAGTCTCTGCCTTAATGTATATATAGAGCCTCAGGACTTGTTCGCAGAATGAAACTGAGAGACTCAATACAGATTAGGAGACTGTGAGACAACTAAGTGAAGAAATATGAACTCTAGACCCTACCATAATAACCATAGCAATATTTAACTTAAACCTTCTAGAAACTTCAGTCTGAAATGGCTACAGTGTCAAGACAGATAAGGTTTCCAGATTTATTTTATTCCAGATTTAAAGGTCAGAAGGATCAGTGATGATCCCTAGTGTGACACCCTGAACAGAATGCACATTATCTCACTTGATAATTTCCTCATGAAGCCAGCCCATAATATGCTTCAAAAAGAAGATGTATTTAAGTAAGAGATCAAATCTTTATTTAAAGATTTCAGTTGATGGAAAACTCATCACAGCCCTCCATCAGTTGTTCAAGTGTTAATAATCATCATGGCCTACAAAGAGCATGTTTTCCCTAGTTCTCTGAGACTTCCTCAGGGATAATTGTATCCTAAAACTAAAAGTAATATTCTGGACAGTTCTTGGCACAATCTTTCTACTATCCTGTTTTTATGAGTTACAAAGATACAAAAGCATAATGCTTTCTATTAAACACTTTTATTAGCTACTAATAAAACACAAAGGAATTCACCAACATGAAAAACAGTAAGCATATTTTTTCCACATAGAGCAGAAATACATATTTAATAGCTTCACATATATTTATTACCTTTGTACCTTATGGATACCTGTATCATCACTGGCAATTTTGCCACCTTCATTTCCTACTCGCTTGACTATTACTAGGATTCTGTTTCTTGTTGAGTAAGTTCTGACCTTCCACTGACAATATAACTTTTAATATACTTTGAGCTTTTTCTCATATCAGTTGGTATTGCTTGCTACCAACTTCTTATTTTTCCATTTCTACTTTCACTTGCCCTTTTATAGCACTGTATTTTAATTTTGGATAATTCTGCTTATATGAGCATAGTTCTGTATTTATGGGTACCAATAAACATTCTAAATGCATACAGAACAACCAGAGCCAGGTTCTGACACTGTTTCTCTCAGCAAATTATAATCTCTTAGACTCTTACTAATGGTATTGGATGCCTACTATGTCTCTGCATTAAACTCCCTCCTAAAACAAATGTTCAAAATCAGGAAGCACCAGTCTATACTGCTTGTGATAGGGAATTCATGCCATTCACTTTCTCACAAATACATGGTCCTAAGCAAGCACAGCAAGAACCTTCTTTACCACCTCAATAGTTGCAGGCCTCTAAGTTCTCCAAATGACTAGCAAAATACAGAAGCTAAAGCAGAGTAACAGTATCATTTTCAGTCATCCAGCTTCTCAGAATTCTCCGTTACTTGAGCAGACATAAATGAGTAACCCCCTGTGGTCTCCTTTGAGTAGTCCATGTCCTCAAGTATTAACACAAACAAAATTTTCCTCCTTGAAGATAAAACAACAATCTCACCCAGATATTAATTAACCTTAATGTAAATGCCACTGATGCAGAATGCACTCCCTCAGCTTAAACACAAGTGCTGAGAAAAATATAAGATACTTTGATGGTGAAAATTCCACCAACATTGGTCTGCTGCCTAAGTTGGTGAGCATCTGTCCTAGTTTCCAGGCTGAGACTGAGAAGTCACTCTCATAAAAATCCAATGACAGACAGTAAAAACTCATAAAGTAGTGTCAAGGTTCATCCATCCTAATCCACTGACTGAGGAGCTCCCAGTGACTAGTCCTTCACTCTGCAATCAGCCCCTGCCAGGCACTTTTCTGCACTGACCATAGCAACTTCAGGACTGACAAGAGCAACTCCAACCCAAGTCCTGCAGATTTTTAGGACCATCACCATTTATTTTCCCATGATAAACCTCAGCATTAACACAAGCATAGAGCCTGCTTTCTCTGTCTTGGAAGAAGAAAGGGACACTTGCATGAAAATTAATGACTTGCAGGAAATTAATGAATGCTCAATTCTTCATTCTCACTACACTATGACTTTTTCACACTGTACAATGGGTTAATTGCTGGGATAACTTTACTTTCAAGCCACATTTACATGGCACATGGATATAATGCTGGCCTCAATATCAGCTACTCACTAGCTCTCAGTCCTGCTTTTTATCAAGTATTTGTTATCACTAAAGGTATTGTACTGATAAACAGAAGATTGAGGTTATCCCTCAAGGACTTACGGTGCTCAGAACAAAGTACAGCAGGATCATTCATTCTCTTCTGCTGTCTCAGTCTTTATTCAGCAGGTAAATTCTGCAGGTATGCATGCCAAGGGACTGGCAGTTGGCATGGGCCCATTTCTCCATAACCAGGAAAGACTCAGCACTGTCAGAATGTCAACCTAGCACATTTCACCCCTCTCACAGCACAGAAGAACTGCATACATAATGGATTTATCCTGGCAGCATCCTTGGATGGTATGAAACATTATCCCTTCAGACAAGAAATGGAGACAGACATGCATCTCAAGTAATATTAAATGGAGCGTGGAGAATAACTGAGTAACAGCCACCTATTACACAGACTGGTAATTCTGATCAATTCTCTCTAATTTTATGCAATCTAGTTTGAAAAATGCAATGCAACTTTTGTTTAATTCATGCTTGTGATTGAAAAATATTTTGTTTTCTTATATATCTCACTGCATCTTTTCCTAAATTTTAGTTTACAGACCACTGTAAAGTGTATTCATTTCTCTCCATTTTAAGTTTTCAAGTAAGATTTTATAAAACATTTCAAATAAAATCATATTCCATCTTTCAGAAACTGAAAAAAATACCACTAGGATAACATTTTTGTCAAATTATTCCACTTTCTTATCTGATGGGATAGTTCAAAGTCTTTACTTGCCGTTAGATTTTTACTTTTAGCAAGTGAAATGTTAAAACAATTTTGTGTTTAAAATCATTTTGTGCCCTCTAGCGGCAGCACTGCCAGGCACCTGAACTGTGACCTTCCCGTCAAGAGATGACAGAAAAATGGAAGAAAAAAAGTTTATTCTCCTATTAAGTGAAACTTATTATCAGTCTGTATGATTTTAAAAAACTACACTCAGCTGTAGTTATGATGAGGTAGTACCACCAGCTGCAGATATACCACAAATCACAAAGCCCCCAAAAATCACATACTCCGTAAGCATTTCACCAAATTTCCTCTTAGAAATTATATTGATGAAAACTGACCTGTTTGTAGCCATTTCCTTGCACAAAGCACTATTCAGCATATTTCTTATCAGAGCATTGTTCAGTGTCCAGACACATGGTTTTTCCAGGGTCCACAAAGGAGTATCATCACGAAGAAAAGGCTTAGTGCCACCAAAGTTTCATCTTTTCCAATGAAAATTTGCTCTGCTTTTCTTAGTACAACAGCAAAGTAATAGCATACAGGAATGGTGAAAAAATAAAGATGGAAAGATTTGACACCTTCAACGAAGAGTTACACAGGGCAATATAAGCTTCCATTACATTTGAATTCAGAGTTCTGAATTCAGACTCTATTCATTCACTTTTTCTTAATTCAAGATAAATTAAATCCATACATTTTAAAAAAAAAGTTTCCAAATTTTTAACTCTTTTAATTCAAATTTTTAATAATCAGCAAAAAAATCATGCTGCTTTCAAACAACTAACTCACATACAATGAGCTATCTCATATATAGTCTTTGGTAACCATTTGGTTTTAGTCTGGCTTTCACCTTTACTCCCTCATATTACAGGTCCCTAGGAACACAGTAAATAATAGTCATTTTCACTGAATTAAAGGTTATTAATCTTTATAATAACTTTGCCTCTGAAAATTCAATTCCCAATGAAGATGCTAGAAATTCTTGACCAAGCAAAGCATTGAGACAGCTGCTCAGCTATCTGCTTTGTGCAGCTAAAATGCTCTAAGTCACTATGTGCCATTCTTACTTTGAAACTGTTGTTCCTCCTAGTCCAAACAGCAAGAAACAAAGCTCAATAAATCCAGCTCTTCTGCTTGGCACTGCAGATGCTTATTGAGATTTTGGAAGCTGTTTTTTTTCACACATTAAAAAAAAAAATTGTTAGAATGGCTTCTAATTTTGCAGGTTAGTTTTCTTGAAAATAACAATTGATAGTTTTAAAATGTTGTTTATAAAATCCAAAACAGAGTGCCTCAGCACTGTGGTAATCAGAGTTGGCTCACTGGTGGGAAAGGATGGAAAACGTCATTTGCAACCTTTTTATTGTTCCAAATTCTCTTTGCAGTTTTGATCACTAGGAAAATAACATAGCACACATTTTCCTTTCATATTTTTGCCTTATTGAAGGCATTGTTGCTGGAAAAACCATGACTCAATGTCACATAACTTAATTTTTGTTAAAGCCGTCAGATAAAACTGAAAAATGTTAGAGAATAACTACTTTAAAAATTACACCTATGTAATTGAGAAATATTATTTTCACTAGCTTTGTAGATCTTACACCTTCAAATTCTCCTCGTAGCAGTTGTTGTTCCTGTTGAACTTGACACCTTTGCTTTGGTTCATTTGAGATACATACATCAAGCCAATACTTACCAGAGAAAAAAATCACTGAGGGGCAAAAACCACTGAGGGAAGCAGGAGGAAGTAGGACAGCTGCCACCTCCACCAGAACCGAGGAAGTAAGACAGATGCCCAGCTCAAAGTTGTCCCTTTGTCCTGCCGTGGCTGTGACAGGCACTGTCAGCATGACCACTTGGGGCAGGAAAATCCCATTCCTGAACCAGTTTTGCACCTGTGCAAGGCACCTGTTTGTCTCTCTAGGTTGACCAATGAGAGCAAATCTTAAATATCTATTTAAAACAAATTAAGTTGGTCAGCATCATGTCTAGTACCATTCACTCCATATGACAAAAAAGAATTTTGTCTATTCAGAGAAAACAACATAATTTAAAAAACTGAAATTTAGATGAATAGGAATGAAAAGTTTAGGAAAGGAGTTGGATCAAGTGCAGTCAAATATATATATAAGGCAATAAGTAGTATAGAGAAGGCAGATCAAGGGCTATTCTTCTGTAGTTTAACCTGTGAGGATTCACATGAATGCACAAGACTCCCCAGATCAACGTTAGCAGTAACTTTGAAAGAATACAAAATCCTAATCACTTATCTTCATCTGCAGCAGTCAGAATTTGGGATGAAATCTAAAACCAAGGTCAAGCTTATCCACATCTACCTCCCACTGTGTTTCAGTCCTTACTCTAAACTGGCCACATGGGTGGAGAGCAGCACGGTGGGCTGTGGGCCAGCTGCCACAGCAGTTTCTGTGTTTTGCAGAAGAGAACCAGACCTGTGTGAAAGGCAGACAGTGACAGTGAACCAGCTGCAGGAGCAGAACGCTCACTGATGGAAAAGGAACTTTGCTGGTTCTAAGAGCACTAACAGGTGCTAACTATGCAGGCCTTGAGCATCTCCTCCAAGTCTGCTGGTCAGGCGTGAGTGATCATGACCAGGTTAGGTCAGGGTGTTTCTACCAGCTGCCAGCTCTCTCTCAGGAGACAACTGATGCTTCTCACCTTAGCACTGCTGTAGATGCTCAGAATTACTCTCTGTAAACTTGCTGCAACAGAAATGTGTTCCACAGGGTCACTGAGGAGCTGATTCCATGAGGAATTATGTGTTTCTTTGGGCACTGTAATTAGTACTCAGTAATTAATTAAATTAATTAGTACTCACTAATTAAAAGACTTCCAGATTTAAGCATTAAAGGAGTTTGGGTCTAACATGCTGGACTGGGGTGAGCTGTCGACATATTTTAAAAAAAAAAAAAAAAAGCAGCAGTAACAGGAAAGTACTGCGATAATATGAGCACTAATTTTGGAGAAAATGAAGGTCCAAAGAAAAAGTGGAAAAAGTAAGCCCTAAAAACCAGCAATGAAAGGAAACAGTGGGTCTTGTTGCATTCCAGTGGATCACTCCCAGGTGAAGACAAATCATTTGACAAAAAGGTTCATGAAATAACATATTCCGTAAACTATGGCAGAGAAAGAGCTAGATGTCCAGATGCTAATGGGAAAACATGAAGAACTGGGGTCCAGAAACTTGAACATCTCTGAAAAACTTCTTTTAATTGCTTGTGAACAGGCAGAAATTTTGAGAGAAACTTGAACCTAGGGATCCAAAGAGAGGCCAAAGATGATTACAACGGGACGGGATCCATCTGACTAGACAACACAGGACCAGAAGGAACGGCTGGGGAAATAACCACGCAGGGGAGAAAAAAAAAAAAAAAAAGAA
>VZUA01074687.1:0-46853 GCA_013401035.1 Horornis vulcanius | reverse complement strand
CTCCTGTGCAGAGCCCCATTAATTCCAGGGCTGGTTTCTGCTGGTTCTGCTGTGCTGGCTCACGTGAAACACACACACACACACTTAACAGCAGTTAAATTACTCTGGCATGAAATAGCATGGAGCAGGCAGAGCAGTGAAGGGCAGCATGGACCAGTTGTTCTGGCAGGTCTGACCAGGTCTGATTTGATCCCAACACAGCACTCACAGAACTCTGCTCCACCTGGGACACTTCACTTGCAGTAGATGGCTGTTCCTCTTCACAATGTCTAGCAAGGCAGGTCAAAGACACTTTTACCATTTTCATCTAAAAAAGGGAAAGGAAGTCAGCACTCAGAGGTCCTAGGAAGAATCAATGACAAAGAGCTCCAGAACACCCTCAGTTGCTCCCTGCTCTCTTCTCCTGAGCACAACTTCATTGGAAATATCTTTTTCAGCACACTACTTGAGTCCTGAGTACAGACCATAGTAATGACATTAAAGCTGTACAAAAACTTGAGCAATAACAAAATAGTGAGTAGTTTGAAAATTAAATGTGTAGCTAGGTATTAAAAACTCCTTTCCAGAGTTTGTTTCCTTGTCTCTGTAATTGGCAAAGTCAAGTAGCTTTAGTTGCTGATCAACTATATGTGATTAACAAAACCCCAACAAAGCACAATCCAGCCAGTTTCAGTCTCAGCTAAAACACATCAATTTCTCCCTGCTTTGTGCTCCTGGTCATTACAGGTGGGACTGAGGAAGAGCCATGCCAGCCATAAAGAAGAAGAATCCTGCTTTGTAGGAAGTAAGAGACCATTACCACAGAACCACCCCCAGAGCAAGTGCCTGCAAAGTGTCCTGCAGGAAATGGAGCTGATCCGGAGCTCCAGGGATGGGCAGATTGAAGAAGCCATCAGGTTCAATCAGGAGCTGGAGAAGGAGCTGAAGAGCTCTCAGGAAGCTCTGGTCAGCCTGGAAGATTGCAACCGTAACCTGAAGAGGGAGCAGGCAGAGATGAGGAGGAAGGTGGAAGAGGCCAGACACGCTGTGCTGAGCAGTCTTGGCAAAGTGAAGGAGCTGGAAGTGAGGGCTAACGAGGTGCCACATCTGCAAATATACATTCAGCAGCTGGAGTCACAACTGCAGCACTACAGGTAGGTTGGAGCCTGTCAAAAAGTGCCTATAAAATCAGTGTTGGGACACAAATGAGTTGGGAACCCTCTGGTTGTGGCTTATAAATGCCTCCAAAACATCTTGTAAAATCTAGCCAGAGGGAAATGAGCAGCTGCTTGTCCATTTCCTTGGTAGGGCTGTGTAGGAGGTCTGGGAGCCTTCATGCCAAAGTGAGGGTGCTGATCTACAGAGAGCTGAAGTTACTCCTCAGACACACACAGAACTCATCATGGTAATGCTTCAAGAAAGCCCCAAAGCAAATTCCAGACAGTCCTTCAGAAACCATTTCCAGCACACTTATTTTTTTCCCTGCGTTTCCTGGTGGTTAGGTCCCATCCCAGGCCAGCTGTAATCAGATGGCTGACACTGCATTTCATAAAAAAGCTCTTCAGCATGTCCTAGGAATTGGGGAAAAGCACACAAGGACGACTTCTGGCCAGAGGTTTTAAACTTGCTGTGACTTCATTGCTCCTTCACTGACAGAATAGGTGATAGAAGAGAGAAGCTGAAACGTTCCTAAACTCACAAAATAAAATAGTGGGACTCTCAAACAAAAAACATCACCCAACTAAACCCCACTTTTGTAATAGCATAAACAAATCTTTCCCGAAGTCAGAAAGTTGCTCACAGATTTAATAGTCCACTGCTTTTGTTGCTTTTTATCTCAGACAAAACTTGGGCTCACTGATGGTTATTAAGTGTTAAACATTTCTGTCCGAGTTTCAGATTGACCTATGGAATAAAATCTAGTTTATATTTTCACTGACCCAAAGCAAAACCAGTATTTATAGCTGTATTTATACTTACACTACTAAACCTAGTATTTTAATAAATTGCATCTTCTGAAGTCCTTTGCCTCTTCCTAAACTCGCACTTCCTCTGTTTGCTTAGAAGAAGAATTCAGAGTGAGTTATTTGTGGCATCATAGCTATTGTACTGTTTTATGAAGTGAGGAAATTCTAAAAATAACCATTTTATCCAGTGTCTTTCTGTCAATATTGCTTGTGTTAATACTTGCATGGTTGCAGAAGATCAAAGAAAATAAAAGCATTTACTTAAACATCTGTAGGGTTTAAAAAACACTGCGAGGGTACATAATGTTCAAGGTGACTGTCAGGGGTCTCTGGATGAATGACACAACTCCTGGTGCTCAAAAGGATCACACAACTTGTCAGGTCTGTCTGGTTCTCCTTGCAATGAGACCAAAGATTTAAGATGAGTTCTTGTCCTGTGGAATTGCTTTTCCAAAGTACGACTGAAGGATAAAAAAGATCACCTTGAAACAGGTTAAGGGCAATAAGCAATGTCCACTGGCCTTGCAGAGCAGGAACTTTATGGGCTACATCAAAACAGAGAGTGTGAGTTTAGAAATGTAAATTGTATGTTCCTTGTAAGATAACCTTCATTTGTAATACTTATTTTTAAATTGCATGCTAATTTAAAGTGAGTGTCAAGCTCAGGAATGGTGCTGGACTGACCATTTGGGAGCTACACCCCCTTTTTAGCCCTGTGGCACATTTAACAGTGGCCCAGGCCAGCTCCCACCCTTTGAGATTCTCTGTTGGCCATAAAGCAGCTGCACCTCCCCATCCAGGTAAAACAGCTCTTGGTGTAAACACTTTAACTTGGAGATGCATAAAGATAATTGTGACTTGCATGCCTGTGGCCCTATTCCATAGCACATGGAATGCCATCACTCCTGCTCCCAGAGTGGCACAGAGGTGCCCAAACTGGCAGGAAATGGTGAATAAGCAGTGCAGAGTTGTGTGTTAGGGTGGGGAAAGGGTTCAGCAGCAGCTCTGCCCCACACAGCCCTGGCTGTGCCAGCTTGTCCCACTCCCTGTGCCTGCTCACTGGGGCTCAGGCAGCACAAACCCCTCCTGCTCAGAGGGAATCACCTTCTCCTGTGTGCAGGAGCCCACATCAGCCGTGACCTGAGCTCAGGTCAGGTGCTGGGAGTGCCTGGTGAGGGGAAGAGATGGGTGTGCTGAGGTGTGGAGAGAGAGGGACAGCTGGGAACCCCCAGGGCTGTCACCTGGCAAGAGTGGCACCTGTCCTGTTGCTTAAGCCAGGCTGTGTTTCTGCTGCTGTTGCCTGTGCTCTGTTTAAGTCAGATTAAGAGATTTTGTGTTTCAGCCACCACTGCAGTGAGCAGTTTTCTCTCTTGCCAGGTGCCACACAGAGTTTGTGAGCAGGGTCTGGATTTGGCAAGAACTAATGCTGCAAGGTAGTGCTGGAGAGGAGTGAGGGGATTGGGCTGTTCTGCAGAAAGCACTGACAATTGCAGATATCCCTCCTGAGAATTCACTTTAACTGGCTTGGTGAGCCACAGGTTTCCCCCAGCTGAAGTCAAATTTCTTCCAGAGAGGATCATATTCAAGAATGAGTCCAATCTATGAGCTTTACACACTGTTTATAGTTTCATATTTATAAAGGAAATTATTTCTTCTTCTAGGTTCAGATTTTAAAAGCTCTTTTAGCATCTAAATCCCTCTTCTAGACCTTCATCTGGGACTTAGCTATCACTTAGATCTGAAATCACAACCATGATCTTAAATTATAATCCCTAATGCAGGAAACAACAGTTTGCACTTAGTCAACAAAGTGCTTAAGTACCTGCAAGAGATTAAACGTTGTCCTAAATTGGAGTGTGTAATTAAAATCACCTATTCCTGATTTAAAATTCCAGATTCCTGTAAATCTGTATGACTTAAACATGAACTTTTTCTGAATGCACAGGTTCCTGTGCCAGGGTTTGAAAGGTCCCTGTCCCATCATTAGCTTCCTAAACCAGCCTAGCTGACCAAATATTTCTTAGTTCTTGTCTTCAGGTGCACATCCTAATCTTCCTACTCTGATGAACGTGTCAGGTATCTCTCAGCTTTTATTTTTTAATCCCTGTCAAGTTAGTAAATTCAGTTCAGACGCTTGGAAGGTAAATTTCAATAAATTCCTTACTGAAAAGCTCGAGTTCAGTTCATTTCAGAGGAGAAAGGCATCACAAGAAATTGTTTATTTATCATTGACATTATATAAAAGTGTGTAATTCCCAGTGCCTGATTACAGGGGAGTTTAGGAAGTCAGGTACATCCCCTTTTTCTGCAGTGCCCAGGGAGTTATTCCCAGGGGACAAATCATTAACCACTATTCCCCAAACTCCCTTTTTTTTCCCCCCACTAAGTTTTGCTGCAGCACAAAGTGACACCGTCCATGTGTTCTAATATAATCTTGTGATTTCTAAATATTGGTTGTAAAAATACCGCACATTAAAACGTTGCTACAGTAAAAATTTCACATCTACTGCTTCTTTTATCCATTGAGCCATTTGCCTTGTCAGAAAAGGAAATTGGATTGGTTTGACACGAATTGTTCTTGCCAAATATGAGCTGGCTCTGTTTTCTATACTACATTGGAGGTGGCTTAGAAATTGATTACTTAATAAAGTGTCCATATTCTTTTTCTCTTTAATAGCATTGGGGAGAATAGAACAATTTAACAACCCTGTTTTTGTCCCAGTGTAACAAATAAAAAGAAAGGTCATTTAGAATTGAAATAAACTTCATAATAGAGACGTCCACAGAGGGTTTATGTTGCTGCATTAGTCAGCAGCACAGTAATTACATAGGTCAGTGAAGGAGGTCATAAAATACCAAAAATGCTTCCCATATGCATGGTCTGTCTCCCAAATTACTTAATTATCCATCAGCATTTATATGTGTTAATGAGGAGGAATCCTTCTGGCACGGAATGCAGAGAGGTTTGTTTCAGCCCCTCATATTCTCCTGTAAATAGGAAGACTGAGGCCTCTAGCATCATTTTCTCCATTTATTTATTTCATCAGTGCCAATTTCTCTGAAAAGTTATGCTTTATGCCTTAGGTTATCTTATACTGGAAGCAGTTCAGGTTTTTTCTCTTTCAGGAGACAGTGCCCTGATACTTTCCATAATTTCTCAGGTTGTCATTCACTCTGTAAAATAGAACAAGATGGACCAAACAGGTCCAAATCAATAATCCAAGAACAGGAGGGAAATATGGAAATATTCCCAACTGAGACAGGATCAGCTCCAGCAAGTGAAGAAAAAAAAAGGCCTAGAAAGGAAAATAGAAGGTGCCTGTAGTAGGTTTTTTCCAGTCAGAATGATAATGGTTTGTATTTAGGCACCCTGGAACTGTTCTTCCACTTTAAAAATTAGACAATAAAGAAAATCTGGACAATTTTTGCTTGATTACTGTCATCTATACCAGCTCCTTGCTGTTGTGAGGCGAGGGGCATCTTGGCAATTTGTTCCAGGTGGCACAAAATTTTGAGAGGAGGCTGTGGGTGTGTGTGTGTGCTGGACAGAGCTGCAGATGATAAAGGCATCCTTGGACAGGAGCAGGGGCTGATGGCACTGAGGGAACTGAGCTCAGAGAGTGAAATGAAATGTTAAATTCGCAAAGCCTCATCTGTGAAATCGCTCAGATTCTTCTGGATGAACTGATGTAATCTGGTTTTAGTTTCTAACTTTGCCTGGAGCTGAGATTGTTTTCTACTACAGAGTGTAAGAAGTTTTGTATTACAGAGAAGTCTGCCAAAAACCACAGAGCTTCAAGTTTTGGAAGAAGTTAGCTGTAGCAGGTGAATATTATTATTATTATATTCCCATCCTGTGAAGCTTAGACTACTTGTGGGTCTCTAGTCATAGAAGAATCATAAGCTAAGTAAGCAAATCAGATTACTCTCACTGGGAACACTTTGAAGGAGCATTTTGATTTCACGAGAAGGGATAATGGAAGGTGTTGTTATTTATGGTGGAGAGAACCACACAGAGCAATTTGAATAGATTCATTTGGCAGTGTGGAAAATGTATAGCACTCTCTTTCTATAGCACCTCTTTTATTTCAAATACAAGGGTCTTTAAAAGCTAATAATAATAATAATAATGATGATAATAATAATAATAATAGCAGCAAAACCTTGACTTTTAATCCAGTCATATAATTGCAAGTTCATTGATCCCCAAGGAACTGCAGCACCTATGCCCAGTGTGCTGTGACACTGAAGTGTAGCCACTTCCCTGCCTTTTGCCATGCTGGGCTCTTGTTTACAGGGTTTATTCTTGGGAGGCTTTCCCTGGCTTCTCCCCAAATCCTCCTTTGATCTGCCTGGCCGTGTTTGCTGTGTGGGAGTGCATCAGCGGTGCCACAGTGGCAGTGCCACACACAGGGACACCCTGTCTGTCCCCTCCTGGCTCTGTTTGCTGGCCCTGCAGGAGCTGATCCCTTCCTGGGCATGGAGGGGTGGCAGTGACCAAACCACAGCCCAGGGGGGAGCTGGTTCTGTCACCCCTTGCCCAGCGAGCAGCTGCCTTGCACAGCTGCCTCCCCCACCCTTCTGTGCATAATTTGGATGATGCTCACCCCTCCCACACCGGAGGGATTAGCATAATTTGGATGATGCTCACCCCTCCCACACCGGAGGGATTAGCATAATTTGGATGATGCTAACCCCTCCCACACCGGAGGGATTCGTTTTTGCCAAGGGGATGTGCAGTCAGTGTTTCTGCAGCTTTTCTTCCCTGAATTAGTGCCTGGAAATTCAGGCAGCAGCTTGGTGACAGCTGTGCATATCCATCCCTCCTTCATCTGCCTGCCCTGACTTTGTCCAGTCCTCCCAGTACCAGACTCTCTTACAGCACAAACTCCTAGCTGATCAACAGATTACCTGTCTTGTCTTCTGCCTCTCCCCACAAAAGATTGATTTCTCACACAAACATCCCTTTAAATAAAAAACTTCCTCCCCTACCCCTTTCAAACCTAAACTCTGGAGTCCCCATGAGGGGCTGGACCCTCACAGAAATTAGAGCTCCCCATCCAGAGCCACTGATTTGCAGCAAGAACCAACACCAGACGTGGTCCTGGATCCCAGCCAGCCCTCAGCCACCCTGTAAATACCCCCAGGACACTGCCAGGAGCAGAGACACCAGTGCCAAGCAGCATTTCAACCTGCCTGGGCTCTGAGGAGGCTGGGGCTGAGCTGGTGAGTGTCACTGACGTGAGCAAATACACTACAGGCACCTCCTGAGCTTGCAGTGACACTCAGCAGCCCTGCAAATATTTGTTCTGTTTGGGACTGCTGCTGAATGCCTGCCTGTGTTTGCTGTGTTTTCTCCTGGGTATCCTTTCAGCTTTGTCAGTGTCTCATCTGCCTCCTCAGCAGCACGATTAAAATCCAGGCTGGTATTTGCCTCTCTCATGCCTGGCTGGGGGTATCCTCTTTGTGGTGCTCAGCACGTTTCCCTGGGTTTGCCTGGGCATCTGAACCTCAGCTATTCAGAGCTGCAGCCCCTGAAAAAAAAAACCTAAGGAAAACTGCAGTCACATTCTAAGGAAAGTGGAAAAAATAAAAAAAAAGGGAAAAAAGGGTTAGGAAAGGATGTCCTGCACTATAAGTAAAACTTGGGTTAAATGGATCTGGTTTTTCAGATTTGTGGCCTGTGATAATCCCAGAGTGGAATTCAAAGTCTGAGTGAGGTGGGGGGAGAAGGAGGGCAGGAGGAGGATGCAGTCAGTGCATCTGCTTCAGTCCTTTATTACAGCAAAGAGATACCCAGGTATAGCTAGTTCCACCTCCCCTATAGCAGGGGGCCTTTAAGACCACCTAAAGATCTAAAGATTAACTTTAAGGTCTCTTCCAACCCAAACCACTCTCTAATTCTATGATATTTTCACAATTCCAGATGTGAAACCTAATCTGTGTGTTCAAGTCAAGCAACCTGAAAGTTGTAAAATGCATCAAGAGACTGACTTTAGCTCAGAGACCATTCCTGGTCTCTGAAAAACGAAATTTTAGACATTTTTATAGCTTTTCATAATACCCATCTGAAAATTTGGCAAATTCTGATAAAAAATGAATAGGTATGTGTGGCCTTAAGGGATCACAAAGTTAAAGCTCAACTTCAGGGATTTAAAACATAAAAAAGCATGGACTGAAGCTTGACCATTATTGCAGGTATCTGTATCCCAGGATCTGCCTGTGTTCTGTGCACCATTCCACATTGGAATGTACTTCATAAAAAAAGAAATGGTCTGCCAATAAATGTCAAATGCAAGCTCTGAGCATGAAAGTTCCTTCTCTGGAACAACTTCAGCCTTCACAGCATTGAAAAATAAGGTGTAGAGGCTGTGACTGACTGTGGGCTGCAGTCCCTCCTTGTTTGAGGAGGAAAATATTCCCTGAGGGCTGCCTTGAGTGCTAATTGCCATCCCAGCACTCATCATCCCTTCCAGGAACAGGGGTGCCGAGTGTTGGGAGTGAGATTTCAGTGCAAAGACCCCCAAACCTTTCAATAAACCCCCAGAATCCAAATCAGGCCCTGTGCTTTGTTTTGTGCAGAGCCCTCTGCTCGCAGCAGAACCTTTCAGGGAGGCTTCGTGGTGTCCCATTAATCCTAACACTGAAAAATCTGGTGCTCCCTGCACATCTGCTCTGCTTTTGCTCGCTGTGCTTGACCCCACCACACGTCCTTGGCTTCAGTTCACACAACAGAAAAGTGTCTGGGTGAGGTCAGCCAAGTTGAAAGCACAGCTTTGGCAGGTTTAAGCCAAGCTCTGAGCACAGCAGTTTCGCCCTCCTGGAGCTGGTGGGTCTGAGGGGCGCTGCTTGGCACGAAATTACACGAGGAAGAAACAGGAGCAATCACAGCAAAGCCAATGCTTGTGAAAATTGCAGAACAGGAGGATTTGCTTCCCATCTCTGTGCCAGCAAATAGGCAAGGGTGGCATTTCCAGCAAGGTGTTTTGTGGGGCATCACTCTGTTATCCCCAGGAGCCCCCCATCACTATCTGAATGACATAAATCAAATTTCAAAGTACCCCTTTAAGATACCAACGAAATAAAATTAAATAAATCACTTTGGTTTCATGTTGAAGAGGCAGTTTCCTTAGGTGCAAAATATTTTTTCCTCTGATTTCTAATTCAACCACACCAAAACAAAAAGGAAAATATTCACTCTGGGAGAGAAGCTGGTCTCTAGTCTGAAAGGTCTGTGTTTCCATTAATGAATCTACATGGCTCTGCTTAATTTCCAATGCTGTCCACATTCCCCAGGGACAACTTCAGCAGAGAAAAAAAGAATAAGAAAACCAAGAATAAGGATTTTCTCAGTTTATTTTGTCAGTAAAACTGTCTATGCTCCTGGAGCCCTGGCTGGGATGTGACAGGCTTTTCAGAAGCATTCCAGCTGTGAAATATTCCCACCACTGGCAGGATATTCCTGGGTAAATGCACTGACTTGGAACAAAAGACCTTTCAGTGTGGCCAGGGGTTGGGATCTCTCAGGAAAGCTGTGATTAATCCCCCCACAGCAGAATTATACACCAGGTTTGTTCCTGTGCTGTCAGTCTCACCCTTTGCTGCTTTCCTCTCTCTCCCCTTGTTCCCTGCCTGCTTTGCTCTCTTTGCCTTTTGTTCATTGTGATTTACAGTTTCCAAAGGATGCTTCAAATGCATTTAAAAATAGGAAGCTTGGAAATTAAGTATAAAGCTTTTGAGGTGAATACTGTGCAGGATAGGAATGATCTGAGCTTTGATTTCACATCAAAACTCTGTCACTAAGGATCTAAGATCCTTAGAGTTTGGACCTGTACTGTTTATAAAATTGAGGAACTGTCAGTCTCTAAGGCTTGGCACTTGCTTTGAAGTATTAAAAGTATTTATTTGAAGTATTTATGCTTAAATTGCTGTTCTCCAGCCTTACCAGTTAAGGCTCTGCTTCTGCAAGCAGCAATATCTTGCATCAAACAAGTATTTTCTCCTGGTTAGGATGCACCTTGCTTATAATCCAAATTACCTCTGTACCAAATGATGATGTTTTTAAAGCAGAAAATTATTAATGCTGGAAAGGCAGCATTCATTCATTTATTCCTTCCCCTTCCAAGCCAGAGGGAGCTTTCCTGTGGCAGGTTCCCATGGACCAGCTAAATTAATGGATCTCTGTTTCCTGAGAGAACATGACTCACGGAGCAGAAATCACCAGGAAGTAACTGATGCTTTGCTACCTCATGTCCTCAAGCCAAGCCTTTAACTCTATTAATCCACATTTACCTGTCATTATATCCAGGAAACCAACAGCCAATAACCCCTAAACAGAGCGATGACCCCGTGGGCAGAGCCCACAGCACACCCTGAGCCCTCCAGTTTGGTCAGCGCCTGCAAGGCAGAGCTGAATTCTTCCCTTCTCCAAAGAAAGAAAAGGCTGCGGAGAGCAGAGGGGGGAGAGGCAGCAGCTCTGTTTGTTACCATGAGAAAGGAGCTGTCAAAGCATCGCCTCCTTTCATCCTTCCTCTTTTTCTGACCCGGGGAACGGGAGCTCAAATCTAAGCCTGCGGGATGGAGCTGCAAACAACCGTGGGCAGTGGGGATGGACGGGGCCAGGGAGGCACAGCTCGTCTCTGCATTCCCCCAGTTCCTGGGGCACAGCTCATCTCTGCCTTCCCCCAGTTCCTGGGGCACAGCTCCTCTCTGCCCTCCCCAATTCCTGGGGCACAGCTCCTCTCTGCCCTCCCCAGTTCCTGGGCACAGGAATCTCTCCCTTTCCCAGCCCTGATCCTGCTGGGGAGGCTCCAGCCTGGAGAACACCAGCAGCCAGCTGTGGATGTCACCTGTGCCCCAGGGCTGTCCTGGCCACCTGAATCTCCCCAGGCAGCCTGCAGAAAGGCTCCAAATAAAATTTAAATGGCTAACTTTAATTGAGTTCTGTGTTGTAACAGCTCACAGCGGGCAGGATGAATGTGAGCTGGGAGAGCTGCTGAAGTACATAAAGAAAACCAGGCACTGCATTGTTTTTAAAGGCAGGTTTATGAACCATCCATCAGCTCAATGTGCAGAGTTCACTTTCAGGGGTTTATTATTTTTGGTGAAGTTAAGCAAACCAATGCTTTTGGATTTTAGTTTGCATTTTAACCAAGCCTAGAGTGAAGCAACTTTTCAGTGACAAAAGTCCTCCCAGGACTCTGGGAACGTATGCTGCCATGCCAAGCTTTACAAAAATGCTTTATTTTTATCATTACTTTAAAAGTGAAACTTCATACCTGTGATCTGGCCCAGAATATAATATATAAAGTGCCAGGTCAGAGGTGAGTGCTATAAAACAGGTGTAAAAAAAAATTATGTGGCTTAGATTGTGGATTCTTAAATTTAAAAGGCTTCCCCTCCCTCCTTGATTAAACAAATTCATCTGCACACACTGCTAATGTACTTAGTGGATGAATTGCATTGTAAATGCATTCTAGATTTTATATTTGAAAATATTAATTTGTGCTTAAAAAGCTGCACCCTGTCTGATGTTAAACCCCAGATATATCAGATTGTTTCTCTCATTAAACCCTGCAGAAGAGAGCACTGTTCAGAGATGGGTCTGAAACAATCTCTGCAACTAAAAGCAGTGAAGTTCCAGCTCAGTAATTTGATTTATGCTTCCACTTTGAATCACAAAGCTTGGATTCAGATCAGAATATCCACTGAGGGGGGAGTGGATACCCAACTTTGGCTTTATCCTAATTTCAACCACAACTGGCAGTCTGGAAACTTGTTTAGTTTGGAGAAATCTGCTTTATAGCACGTGGCAAGGAAAGCTACAATATTGTGAATATCACTTGGTTTTTAGGTGAAATAATACTGGAAACAGAAATTTTTAAACTGCTCAGTTAGTCAAGATATGAAAAACCAGGATCAACTGTGAAGAACTGCAGAATGATCTTAGGACACTGAGTGATGGGATGGTGGCAGGTACCACTTAAAAGAAATCAGATTCATTTTGGGTGCTAAAAACCAAAACCAACCCCAAACAACACTTTCAGCTTCAGTGAAACAGTAATGAACTCAGAGTTTATTACAGCTGCTGAAGAATTATATCTTTGAGCTTTATAACTCTAGGAATGTATCTGTTCAGTTATTAAGCTGCAGGGAGGAAAGCAAATACAATATTAAAATGTATTACGAGGGGAACAGAGAACAATACAAAGAAATTAATTATGCACATTCACAGAACACCTGTATCAGAGCAAGGAAATTCATGATCCTTCCACCCACACCAATTAAACTGCAAGAGGCCTAGAAAAGGCAACAAGTGTGGGAAAAAAAGGCATGGAAATTATTTTAGCCACTTGCAGATGTGGAAGAGAGATAGCTTTGGAGAGATGTGAAAGGAGGCTGTGAAATTTTCATCCAGAAGATGAACAGGGGAGAATTGTTCAGTGTCTCAGTGCAGGAGCTGTGAGTCAGCTCCTGAAAGCAGAGGCAGGTTCAAAGCTGACAGAAAACAGAATGATTCTCACCCAGTGGGTCCCACAGGCTTGGAGCATCTTCCTGCACAGTGCTGAGCTTGGGGAAAGGTTACACAGATTAAACAAGCAACTAAAATATCAATTAAAAAACAAACAAACAAGCAGACCACTTAGCAGATATTAACTAGATTACTCCACGTGAATCACCATGGAAATTACTGAAATACTGCAGTGAAAGGCCAGGGGAGGACTAAGGCTGCACCAGATCCATGTAGAGCAGGGGAAATGTATCTCTAGGTAATGTCTTTGAGCCTTTAATATACACAAAATGACAAAAGGAGAGTTTGAGTTTCCAACATCGCCTTGGCTTCATCTGCAGGAGCCCGAGGTGGCAGCTCTGAGAGTCAAGCTCACCTCCCAGCCGTGATCTCAGAGCTCCCAAGCTGAGCCCTGGGTCACACCCCAGAGCACAGCTTTGGGTGTTGTCCCTTCACACCAATTTCCCCTTCTAAAGGTGATTTTAATGACCACAGCATTGCCCGCAGCAGTGCCTTTGAGATGACCTCCAAGCTCAGAGATGCTGTTTGATTCCTTTGTGACAGCCCCCTCTCATTCAGAGGCACAAATATCACTGATAGCTGGAGATTAGCAGGATTTAAAATGGATTAACCGTTCCTCTGGTAAGGAGAATTTCTGAGCTGCAGGGACAAATCTTAGCTCGAATTTGGGGAAATCCCTGACTCTCAGCTTTAGCCCGAACTCCCCCGTTAGCAACCTCTCAGAGATTCCTTGCACACCCCTCACAAGCTTCTCCTGGTGGCCCATAATGAGTAGGATACAGGATTAGGTGGCTGAAGAGCCCAGCCCAAATCTGGTGTGACAAAACCCTGCTCAAGTGCGTGCCTTTAGCTCAGGCTCTCCCTTTCTGGCCGTGTCCTGGCGGATTCCTATTGTCCCGCCTGCAATCCCTGCTTTCATCTCCATCCCCAGCCCTGGAGCTCCCTGCTGGGCTGGGGACCAGCAGAGCCCACTCGATGGAGATGTCAGCCTTTGTGTCAGGGACAGCCACACCAGGGCTGCCAGGAGCCTTTTCAGCCCTTCCTGCCTGCAGCAAAATTTAAGCTGGAAAGCTGGGCTTGGTGTTCCTGACATGCTGGCACAGCAAATATTTCCCCACGTGGTTGAAAAGCATCGTTTGTTTGGCCCAGAGGTTCTCAGCTCGGGATCTGGGGGCAGGCAGAGCATTTTCAGAATATTCTGTAAAATAGGACAAGGTCCAAATCAATAATCCCAAACAGGAGGGGAATATGGAAATATTCCCAACAGGATCAGCTCCATCAAGTGAAGAAAAGCCCTAGAAAAAAAACAAGTGAAGAAAAGCCCTAGAAAGGAAACACTAATACACAATAGGAGGTGCCTGTAGTTGGTTATTTCCAGTCAGAATGATAATGGTTTGTATTTAGGCACCCTGGAACTGTTCTTCTACTTTAAAAATTAGACAATAAAGAAAATCTGGACAATTTTTGCTTGATTACTGTCATCAATACCAGCTCCTTGCTGTTGTGAGGTGAGGGGCATCTTGGCAATTTGAAGTTTATCAGAAATAGGATCTGTGCTTTAATATTTCCATTCCCTTGGCCTTCGTGCTGTTTGCAGCTGGCTGGCACAGACATGCACTGCTGCTTCTCTGTGCACATTTGCTGCTTGGAGTGTGCATGGATATCCAAAATTAAAGATTCTGTTCAGCAATCTGTGTGATATCATTCATAGCTGAGAGCCTCGCCTCTCTCTGCCCATAAAGGCAGCTCTAACTTGATTTCTCACACTCTTTTGGGACTGTCAGGGAGGGAAAATGGTGTTCTATAACCTTGGAAAAAGGGATTTTTCTTATTTCTAGTCCAGGTAGTCCTGAGATAGACAGAGAATATTTTATCTCGTTGAAAAAAGGAATGAAGTATTAATTTCCTCTCTTCCTTTAAAACCCCTCTGAGGATATCAGAACAACCTGACTGCACAAATGGAGAAGAAGCAGACAGGAGAGCTGTGCTGTAAAACACAGAGCTTAAGCAGATGACACCAAAGGAGTTATTAACTGCATTATTCACTTCAACAGGAGCAAATCATCCCAAACTTCCCCCCCTCCAAGCTCTGCTGAGGAATAGAAGGAGCTGGATTTTCAGCAGTGCCTTTTATTGATACATATCCTACAACCACTCAAACTACACCATCAGATTATTTCAATCATTGTAACAGCTCCTGTCACCAGAAAAATAACCTCTGATTTACGTGGCAAAATGAGAAAGCAACTTTGTGTAACAGATCTTATTACCTTGTACTGTCCAACCCTGGCCAGGGACTTGGGAATATTTTCAATCTGACATTCAAGTTTGTTATTTCAGAAATCTGTTTTGTGTAGAGGTTACACTGTCCTTGCCAGAACCAAAGATTATAAAATACAGGCTGTATCCGGAATATTTTAGTGCTAGAGAAATGTCTATATGATAAAGGAGCATGATGAAATTATCTGGTTAGATTATTCAGAAAAATCTCATTTAAAATCTCTTCACATCAGTGCATGTCTTGGGGAAGGCTGAGTGCTATGAATTCTAGAGAACTCCATCATGAATATCAAATACAGATGATTTAAAAAGCAAACACTAATTTAGAAGAGTTACACTTGGACTGGTTGATGGCTGTCAGACCCTTCCCACTGAACTCTTCTATTCTACAAGAAGAATTCGTCAGGTTTTTAAACGTGGCATTGGAGTTTTCCTCTTCAGGAAATTAATTTTATAAAAAATAAACCACATTCTATCAGATTTCAAAGTTGCAGGTCTAATCCCCACCAGGAGACAGGTGAAATTTTCCTTTATGGGCTGTTCTGAGCTTTTAATTTCAGGGACTTTTTTCCATTGTTATTGATGCTGTGCTGGCAAATGAGTACAAACACATAACTGCACACGCTGCTCCACTAAAATTTATGTGGCTTTTTGGTAGGTTTTGTGTGTGGTGCTGAAATCAATCCTTAGAGCACTTTCCAAGTGGTCACAGACCCACGGGGAATGAAAAAGAATTTGATTAAAGCAGCCTAAGCATGGATTCCAGAGGGATTGCTCAGGAAATGACCCCCTGCACCAGCTGAGATGGGTCTGAAGGCAGGCTGAGGTCTGCACTGGCAGATTGTAAGATTTGATTTGGGGTTTATACATCTTGTGTGCATAAAAGATTTGTAAGATCATCATCTTTCTTCTACAAGAAGTACAGAACCCAAATCAATGTGTAAGATCTGATTTGGGTTTTATGCATCTTGTAGAAGAAAAGCCAAATGTGTTGCCTCGAAATGATTCAGGTTTCAGCATTATTCTGGTTTCAGCAGCTTTTATAGAGCTTAGGGAATCTCTGGGGGAACATCAGGCATCGTTTGGAGAGGTGTCAATCACCCTCAGGTCCTGCTGGCACCTGCAAGGAGGTCTCAGATCTCCATCAGCCTCGGGGAAGGGAGGAAATGCGTGGAAAATGCACCTGCCAGAGGCAGTACAACCACTGTAATTATTATTTAAAACTAGACAGGCCAAACCTAGTGAGTGTGAAGAGTTGGAGGTGCTGAGTCCTTGAAGGCTTGCAGTGATTACACAGTAAATGTCTTTCGAGCTGGCATCTCCTGGATGTGGAGACTTTTCCACATTTTCTTCTGCACTGATGCAGTGACCTGAGGAGTCAGAGAGCAGCACCAGCACTGTGGACTCTCTTCCCTGCTTTTGGAAACAAACAGAGCTCTTGCAGCAGTAGCAGAGCCCAGAGCTTCAGAAGGGAAGAGTCAGGGCACAATCCTGCAATTGTCTCCATCTGTGGCCGTGGGTTGGTCCCAGCCAGCAGCACGGAGCAGACACAGCAGAGAAGCAGCTCCTGTTGAACAGCAGTTGCTTCAGGAAATTTGGAATATTCAACTGAATAAGAGCAGACTGTCCGTGTCAAACTGCACGTGGCCAGAAAATATTTCCTAGAATCCTGCTCAGTCTTGGTGGGAAAACACAGCCACTGAAAGATCTCCAGTGGATCCCACTGACTGGGCCTGACAAAAGGGCTGGGTGCAAGGAACTCCTTTGGAATAAAGCAGGCCTGGGAGCTCTGCTGCTGGCCAAGGTTTTGTTAAACCCTCTCCCAAACATCAGTGATCCACTCTGGAGCCACCCTTGGTCCTGCATGGCCTTCCTAGGAGCTGAGGCAAGCAGGGGTTTTAAGGGATATTGGGAACTTACAGCGTGTGCCTGCTGTGGACCCAAGGGCCTAAATTCCCTTTATTCTGATCAAAGTGTGTGAATGGCAGTTCTTGGAGCAGGTGCCTGCACTCTCACCACGAGCTGCTCTCCTCACACACTGGGGCATGACGTGGGGGAAAGTCATCTGAAACAGATCTGCATCCTGTTCCTAGTGATGTGTTTGGGTTTTAACTGGAGATCTGAGTGGCATTTTAAACAAATGCATCTGCTAGAAAATCAAATTTATGCACCAGTTGGGTTTTTTTTCCCCCCCTGGCTTTGGCCCTTCATCAGATCTGGAGCCTGCCACTTCTCAAAGCAGCATTAACAGCATCCCTCCCATCTGCAAGTGAGGTCCTCTCTGTTCCCAGGGGGATGAGAGCCCTGAAAATCAGCAGTATTTATCCTGTCTCCCAGCTCTGGGCAGGATCAATGCCAGTCAGTGAGCCTTTGCTAATGCAGGGCAGCCTGGTGCACGCTCCTGGGGTGCTGCCATTAATCCTTGGAGGACACAAACCTCCAGCTGGCTGGGTTTGCTGCCAGCAGCTCTTTAATGACCCTCCAGAGATGGGATCTTTGATGCCCTCCTGCCCTGCCTGAGGAGTTTCCAACCCCAAAGGCAGGCAGGGCATGGTGGATGCCACCTTTAGCTGTTCTTTTTCTTCTTCTTGTTTAGCTGTTCTTGCCAGGCTGATCTCTGCAGGTGTGAAAATGCTCTCTCAGGGCACTCTCTGAACCCCTCACAGGGCAGCAAGCACTCCTGCAGTGAAAGACTGCACTGATGGGGCTCACAGCAATCATTTTAAAGAGCATTTAACACAAATGGTGGTTTGGAGGGAGAAAGGTGCACTGCTGATAAATCTCAGGCTTAACACTGCAACAACACTGCGCTTTGCATGGACTATATTGATTTTTTTTTCATTATTTTGATTTTTTTTCCCCATTTAGTTGTTTAAGGTATCTACAGAAACCAAAACCAAGAAATATCTGCATTTTCTCCAAAGCCCTGCTGCTGTTTTTTTTAAAGTCTCTCTCAGATGAAACAGTCTCTTGACAAACACCAGAGCTTCCAACACTTTTAGCTGGAGCAGCAAACCAAACCCTTCAGGCTTTCTTGTGGGACTGAGCAGAAAGGAGCCCAGAACTGAGCAGCACATCACTCCTGTTTGAGCTCTGACCTCAAAGGGACCCTCTCAGATCTCCAAAGCTTTCTGTGCTGCCTCTGATGGAAGCTTCAAAAAAGCACAATACGAAATATTTCTGGGAAGTCCTGGGGTGTTGCTGCTGGGCTTTAAAAATCCAGCCAGCAGCCGAGTGGAGTGGATAAAAGAGGTTTTGTTTCAGATGCCTTTGCATTGTGAGGATTTTAAGTTTTTATTTCATGTATCTCTTGAAACACTATGTGTCTAATTGCTAAAGCCTCACAGTGGAACTCAGAAACATCCTCTGCTTTCATTTTTTGCCATTTTCTGTATCAGAAATGAGCACAGAACATACTATTATCCCTAAGTTCTGAAATGCAAACAACATACTGTGAAGGCCAAATCCATCTTCTTTCTGATGTTTGGCTTCATGAAACGAAGGAAGTGGCAGTTTTAAAAGTAAGGTCAAATTTCCTTGGAAGGATTTACAAATGTAAGAGTTTCTCCCCTCAGAATTTCCATTCCACATGCTGTATCCCCATTTTTGATGGGCCTGTGTCACCTGCCTGACCCTCCCCAGCCTAAGAAGATTCCCCAGGCAGCCAGACAGGAACTGGAATATTTTCCTGGGGTGACTGCTCTTGCTTTTGAGGTGGAGAGTTACAAATTGCCCCTCCCTTTTCAGTGCCCACAGCAAAATCTGGCACAACTCCATAACATCTGGAACCTTGTGGGAGTTTGAAGGTGGATCAGAAAGGATCAGTGCAAAACCTCTGGAAGGTTTTAATTAACCAATATTTCTCCATGTCAGATTTTGTCAAATTTTACCCTGCTCTGTCTTCCCTTCTAATGCATAAATGCATAGGGTTTGAAACTGAATTACAGAATGTCAAAAAGCCAAGGGAAAAGATGAAGTCTTATACTGGGGGCAAGAGGAATGGGATGAGCATTAGGAATTTTGGGATCCCATCCAAGACTGAGGAAGGTGGGAAGTTTTCCAAAAGGGTTGCCCAGGGCAGTAAAGTGAAAATAGAAAAGACTGGATCCAGGAGTTTCAGTGCTGCTCACCTACTGTCAGCTACAATGAAAAGCTAAATATAATGTCTTATAAACACCTGAGGCTTTTAATGCTGCTGCAGCCCTGTGATGTTAAATTTAATCACTGTTTTCACGTAAGACAACACCACTGGTATCACCTACTGCTTCAAACAACCACATTTATTTTAAGTCTTCCTCCTAGTGCTGATCACAGAAAGCTTCTGAGGACTGCTTCCTGTTTTTCATACAGATTTCCCTCTTTTCCTGTGGAAATCTATTGAGGAAGTGCTCTGAAAACAAGAGGAAGTATCTGTTTCTAAATACCTGTGAGAGTGTCCAGGGGAAGGGTCTTTGCCCCCTGTGGGCTCCTGGGGAGGGCAGGGGCTGCTTGGCCCCCCCAAAAAAAGCTGCATCCCCTCACCCACAGCTGGGATCCTGCATGGTCAGGCTCCAATAATGAGGGGAAAACTTAATTAAGCATTAGCTTAATTTTTATTTTTTTTTTAAGAGGGAGAAGCAAAGAGCCAAAGCCTTTTGTTAAAATATTATTGAGTGGGAAAACAGGAATCCTCTTTACTCAGCTTCCCCAGGAGGAATTTTCCTACAACTGTGACCATCTCTCTCCTCCACCTCATTTAGTAGCTCTGCACTGCAGCCTGTGATGGCCACATAATTAGAGCTAAACTCAAATTAAACTGGGTTTATGCCAATGAGCTGCCATAATTGGCATAAATTATGCACCTGCTTAAGTGTTCTGCTAGGAAAGAGTCTCTGTAAATTTAAACTTGGATAAGTTTAAGTGAATTTGGCGATGAACACAAGGCAAACCTTGTCTTCAAGGTCTGGCTTCACCAAAGAAATGGGAGGTGCTGCTGAGCCGAGCAGAGGTCCAAGGGAGAGGAGCCAGAGTGCTGAACACGGCTGGAAATCAGCTCCTACACCCAGGGAGCAGCTACTTATGGGCACACTGGCTTTTTGACCTCCCAATAACGTTTCTTATTCAGCCATATCACCAACAGAAGACAAAAAAGAAGCTGTTATAACTCCTGCCAAAGCCTAGGTAGGATCCTAATAAAAGCAGAATCACCAGGCAGCATTTTCTGGTCTCTAGGAACTGGCAAATAACTCATAAATGTTTGCAAAGGAGAATAATTGACCCTGAGATTGGCTCAGCTGCTCAGAGCATGGTGTTGAAAGTGCCAGGATTGTGGGGTTGTTCTCCTAGGGGCCATTCACTTAACACTGAGCCTTGGGAATATTCTGAGTTCAATTCAGGAGTTTCTTTTCAGTCACTTTCCAGAGAACAACATTTGAAGAAGGCAGAGGACAGGCTGCTGTCAGGAAGCTTAAAACTTTCAAAAGGCATCAAGATAGCAGGCATGGAGCTCGGACTGAGGGAGCCTGCAGAATTGCAGAGTCTCTGGTGGAGAGCAGCAGGCTCTGCAGCCCCGAGGATGCTTTTCCAAGGCAGCAAACACAAAGGGCTGAGGTCGTGGTTGTTGCTTCCTGATGCAGGAGCTGAGGAGTGCAAGCTGCTGGCTCTGACACCTCAGCTCAGCTCTCCCAGTGCCTCCTTCTCCCTCTGCACAGACAGAGCTCTGCTGGGGAGCCCACAGGCACCAAAAGCCCTTTTCACAGCTCCTGAGGAACGCCCAGCTTGGATGCAGAACTGATGCTCCCCTCACACGTTCCTGAGCAAGAGCTGCTCAGAAATAACTCACAGCCAGCTGAAGGCACCATGTTTGCTGTTCAACCTTTCTCTTCTGTGCCTCCAGATCCACTCCAGCT
Source organism: Horornis vulcanius (assembly GCA_013401035.1). NCBI lineage: Eukaryota > Metazoa > Chordata > Aves > Passeriformes > Scotocercidae > Horornis > Horornis vulcanius. Next base: position 26,208 of record VZUA01074687.1, on the reverse strand, counting down.
CTAAATCTGTGAGGTGCTGACAGAAATCCTGAAGGAATTTACGTGCCAGTGAGGAGGAGCTCTCAGTCTGTTCCACACTCAGGCAGAGCTGCGGTTTTGCAGACATCAAAAAGAGCTTTGGCACATTTTTAAGCTTTCAGAGTGGAATTCTGTAGGATCTTCACCCAGCTGTTAGGAAGAACACTTCTGAAGATGCTGAGGCTCCTTAAACATTTGATTTTTCCTGACGTACACCACAGCACCCAGGAGATAAGGGAAGGATTCCTGGGGATTAAGCAGCACACGTCTACGTGAGGGAACACACGGGGTGAGGGATGTTACACAAGCAATGGCAGAAGGAAATGATGCACAGGAGCACAGCTCTGCTTTCTCTGGCTGCTGTGATTTCTGCCAGGTGCCTCTGTTAGAGCTGTCAGTGCTCAGAGCACCACAGGGTTTGAGTTGTTAATTTTTTGGTTGTAGGCTTTCAGGTGTCTCGCTGCAAAGTCCAAGTCAGGGCACCGGGAGGGACAGAATTCTCCAAATCTGAGTTTGAAAAGCAGGAAGGACGAAGAGAATGTCTGCAGGCAGTTCTGGCACGGGGGTGTGGCTGTGTTTGCTTCCACATGCCTCTGTTGCTATTCCTCGTGGACTGGGCTAAAAGCAGAGCTCAAACAATTCAATTTCACAACGCGTGCACAAAGGTTTGTGCCGTCCCCAAAGTGCTCCAGGTCACCTCAGCAAGGACAGCAAGGCACAATCCTGCTCCATTCCAGGGTTTGCCTGCTTGTATCCAGCATGCAGGGAGATGGAAAGGTTTGCAAGAAAACACGTGGCCATCACTTGAATGATTTTTTTTTTTTCTAGAGGCTGGTGATCTTGGCAAGAAAATGAAAATCATCAGCCAACAACAGGAAACCTCCCAGAGCTGTAACCATTATAGCTGAAGTTATAACTGTACTTTATAACTGCCCATATAAAGCCAGGATATTTAGTGATCTTTATTATAGCCACTAAAAAATTCATGCTTTTACACGTTTATCTTTAATGCCTGACAGATCAAGCTATTTAAAAGCTGAGATTAAGCATCTGGATTGATCACAGAAAGTTCATTCATAAGATTTCTGTTGGAGGGGTGCTCCCAGCACCAGCCAGAGACAGATGTGTTCAGCAAACCCACACAGCCACTCAGCTCCAGTGTGAAAGCATGAATCCCAACAGTAAATGAAAAGCCATAAATAATTCAAAAATGTGCACGCCTCTAATTCCCGCAGGCAATAAGCCAAATCTGAAACCATTCTGAGCTCCCTGAACTCTGACAGCTTAGGTAAAATAGTATAAAAATAAAAATCACACTTCATCCTGGTTAAAAACCACAAGTCCTACGCTTGGAAAATGAAGTATGGCTCTGAGCATAACTGCACTCAGGGCAATGTACACACACAGTGTTTGATCTGCTCCAAGGAAGTCTCTAAAAGAGACGAGTTAAAGGTCTGTGAATGCCAAGTTAATAATTCCTCAGAGTTATTTTCTGACCAGTCAGGAATTATTCCAGCCCGAGGTTTGCTCAGCACCAGGAGCAGGTGGGTTTCCCTGCAGCTCCGTGTTTCCATAACAATACTGCAGAGCCAATTAAAAGCCAATTAGTCATGGACATTACTTTAAGGTCCAGTTCTTTGCAAACTCTCCCCTCTTCAGTGTCGCTGTCCATTATTCTGGGGACAAAGGCTGTGGGATGAATGGGGGCTGCTTCCCTGTCTCCATGGAAGCCCTGCCACGCTCACCCCACACAAACCTTCCCAGCCTTTTCCCCCTCTGATCTTTGCCCCAAACAAATGTGCTGTTTATTCACTCTGCTCCTCATTTCTGGAGACCCATTTGATGCTGTATGAATAGCAATGAGGAAAGAATTCGACCTGTGTTTGAGAAGCAGTGAAGATTCCTGCTTATTCCTGCTTCCAGCTCTTCCTCCAACCCCCTTCACCCACACCTGCTGGAAAGATTTTCATGGTACTTGGAAATTCTCCATCCTTTATAGGTTAAAATCTCAGCCACTGCAATAAATCTTCACTGAAATATCAGCATCTGTGTAATGTGAGCTAACTCTGGAATCTGAAACCCAAACAATCTAAATTACATTGCAGCTCAAAACTGAGAACAATCTGCTCAGACACCAGCTACAGTGCTCAGGGAATTGTAAAGGATTCCTGGAGAGGCACCAGAAAATTGCAGGAAAGTAAAATGCAGTGTCCCTGTGAAAGGAGCATCCCCCAGCAGCTGCCCAGAACTCTGAAGCTCTGTGATGCTGTTCAGAGCCCCCACTCTGAACATCCTGCCTTTACAGTGCATTTTATTTGTGCTCTACCCCAGAACTATTTTTTCCAGCACTGATGGCTGTCCAGGCCCCTTGCTGGGGATTGCTGTTTCCCTGGGCTTTACAGGAAATCCAGTTGTTGCTAAGCTGAATGGTGCCATAAATTGCAAATGAAGTAATTCATTAGTTTTTAATGCATCAGCCCTGCTCAAGGGGGTACAGCAAGTGCTGGCTTCTCAGCAAGGTTTAGCTCAGCTTCTCCCCTACAGATCTTTTCAAATAGTGACTTCTGGTGTTAAATTCATGGTCTTGTTTACTCCTTACAGTTTCACAGGGAGGGAGCTGCCATTGGTGTGGCTCCTCAGGAGCAGCTGAGTTCAACAAAGGCAGTTCTGGTGTCCAGCGTGGCCTCAGCTGCTCTGTGCCTGCAGCCAAAGTCCCCTCCCAGCTGCAGCTGAATTTAAAGGCAGGAAGCACAAGATTTGTACAGAAAGCTCACATTATGCAGCTTGTGTCCGCAGGACCCATCTGCTAAGTGGTTTAGCTCTCAATTTTTGCTATTTAATGCATTAAATAAAGGAAATATTCAATATTCGCCAGACCAAAATGAATCTGTGGAAGAATTTGGAGGGAATTTGGCACCTTTGAGGACTCTATCCCTCAGTTACACTCTTTGCTCTGTGTCCCATCCCTTGAAAGCCATTCCTTTAAAGCACATAACTGTGATATCCTAGACAGGATAGACAAAGACAGTTCCAGAGGAGGCTCTCAGCAGTGCTGACACCCAGTCTGAGATGCTTCTCACCTGCAGGTTTCCAGGTGTGCTACCACCACTTCTGGATCACTCTTTTTGGGTGCTCAGGCTCTGACTCTGCTTCATCCCAGCGCTCCCAAGACATGGATCACACTCCCTGACATTTCTGAGCCCCCAGGACTGGGTGCAGGTTACTGTGGCCACAGCAGACTGCTCCATATAAGTTTTCTAGAGGTTTTTCACCTGACCTCAAAGTTATGGGTGCTGTTCAGCTCTTCTTCTCAGAGGACAGCTGAAATCCACCTTCCTCTGGTTGTCAGGGGAGTCACCTCAGGCAGCCCTTGGGGTTCTTCAGCAGGTCCCAGCAGCTGCTGATGCCTTAAGTTTTAGCTTTCATATTTTCCAGGTTTTGTACTGCCTTAGTGTGTAACTCTGAACTTCATATAAAGTGTTAGCAAGTTCTCCTCCCAGCTCAGTCACACAAAACAATCCTTTTCCAGCCCAAGGACACCGCTGCAGCTTTGGGCTCAAAAAGTGCAAACAGCAGGGAACTGAGGAGAGCAAACTGGGAGGATGGGGCTGCATCACCTGAAGGGTAATTGGACAATTAACCCCAATGTGGAAATGGACCAAAAATTATAAAAGTGTGAAAACTCCTGACTCATTGTCCATCTTGTGTCTATCTTGTGTCCATCATCTTGTGTCCATCTTGGGTGGAGCCCTGGCCAGGCTCTTGTGCTGCCCAAGGCATATCCCTGGAAGGATACACCTTCAATCTTCAGTCAAGGATGTTTCTCTTTACCACTCTGTATACAAAAATCAGAGTAATAAATCAGAGTAATAAATCAGAGTAATAAATCCCTACTTTATTCCTTTAACTGTTCCAGGTGTCCTCTCAGGCCATCACTGCCTCCCCCCAGAGCCGTGCCAGGCACACCTTGCTTTTCCAAATTTCCTGCAAGTCAGGCTCACTCTGGGCTGTTTTTCAGGTCGGGAGGGGAGCAGTGCCAGCCTGCCCAGCAGAGCAGCCCCCAGCAGCAGGAGGGAGCAGCCCTGCCTGGGGGCACCCACGGCGTGCCCCTGGCACCGCGGGATCGCCGCTCGCCCGCCGGCATCGCCGACCACGGTACGGCCCCAAACCCCAAACCCCAGACCCCAGACCCACACACTGCCCTGCCCCTCTCATCTGCAGCAGCAAAAATAACAGAGGTGCAGCACCAAAAAAATTCCAGGCACGTCTAAAGATGATTAATCACAGTGGGGAAAACAAACGGAGATCGCCCAGTGTCCGGAATTAATGATAACTCCAGGTTTCTGCCAGCAGAAAACAATTTATGTCTTGCACCTTCTGACACTTCAGGACAGAAATGTTGTCTGGAAGCTCTGGGAAGAGCTGGCAGTAATTGGCAGTTTGTTTGGGAAATCTCAGCCCATCACTGAGGTCTTGGAAAGGGTGACAAACTTCAGGGAACTTCTGTCCCTCGAATTTAGCTGTCACTAGGTGCCACTTCTCACTCCCCACATAATTCTGTGCTTAATGAAAGACTGAACTCATCACTTAGAGCTATGATTTCAAACTGCTTTTTTTCCACATGAGTCATCCCACCAAAACTTTTTTTTTCCTGGCTTAAAAAGTATAGAGATTTCATTTCTTTGTAAATAAAAATGCAGAGCCTCAGCAAAAATAATTTCCAAGGAAACAATTTGCAGTTAATATTCTGTACAGCCACGCTCCTTGAAATCATTCCTGGCTGCTCCAGTGACTCTGGACAGGCCCAAAGTGTTTAGCACATGTAGCACCAGCAACTGCCATAACATTGCACACTTTGGCTTCCCTGCAGTGATTTATTTTTTGGGGGGCACATCCAGTTCAAAGATCACAAAATCATTTATCTGACAATAACTCTGAGTTACAAGGCACCTTTACTGCAGACTGTTTGTTGTGACAAAAAATTGGATTTTATGTGTGTGCTGAATGGAGCTGGCAGGCAGGTGCTTGGGAGTGTTGAAAATAGTGACATGTAAATACAATTAACATCTTAGCATGTTCTTCATCTGGTTAGACTTAGGAAGTAAACCTGCTCTTATCAATGTTTTTATCAAATCACACACTTTGCCAGCTCAAGAGTCTCCACATAAAATCACATTACCCATATTTCAAGAACAAACAGCTTTTTAGCAAAGTGTTTTCATACAAATAAATCATGGGGTTATAGGTTCTAAAACAGGGAAAAAATGTTCCATCAAGTAAAATAGGATTAGTTAGGCAGAAAAACTGAATCAGAGAGATGAACAAGTGAAAAAGTTGTGTACTTGAACAGTAATTGCCCCCCACAACAACTGATCCTTCACACTTATCCTCACCTTAGAGTAACTCAAGGAAAGAAGAGAGTGGAGGTGAAACAGCTCCAAGAGAGCACTGACATAATGCTGGGATATTTTAAGACTCTTAAAATAAGGATCTTGGCTGGAGCTGCCTCAGCCCCTTCCCAGGGATGCTGGGGGTCCCTGCCTGCTGCTTTTCCTGGGGGTTTGAGCTCTGGCTGAGGCTCAGGCTGGAGCTGGGGTGTCTGGGGGCTGCTGAGCTCTCATTCCTTGCTGGCTGAGGCTCGGGTGGGGGTGCTGAGGGTGCCTGTGTCCCAGCAGAGGATCAGCTCTTCCGCTCCGTGGAGGGCCAGGCTGCCTCGGACGAGGAGGAGGAGAAGTGTCCCGGGCACCTCTCTCCCCAGCTGCACCACCTCAGGAACATCCTGGCCAAGCTGCCTTGCTGTGCCAGTGGGTAAGTTCAGCTCCTCAGTTAATGCCCTTTGCAGGGATGATTTCATGTCCTGTGGCTGCGGTCAGCAGCCTTTTGCCCGTCCCACCTGGGGAGCAGCCTGCTGGATATTCCCCTGAGCCCTGATTAGGGTGAGGGAAGGCACTCATTTGTACCTGTGCTGCCAAGAATTCCACAGGAAAACTGTTTTTTTACAAACACAGACCTCTCCTGGGGGGTGTCACCAACTGTTTTCTCTTAATGGTGTGTGTAGGTGTGATGAAAAGACGTGGAGAAAGCTGCTCTCCTGCCTGGAGACCACCAGCACTGACAGGAAGGACCCTGTGGAGCTCTCAGGGGGAATCTCCCCCCTCACAGAGCAGCCAGAACTCCAGGGCCACCAGGAGAAAAAACTGGAAACAAACGTGGAAGAGGTAACAGGTGCCAAGCAGAGTGTGAAAGAGCTGTTTGTGCATCCCTGGGGGGCTGCATCCACGTGTGTTTGTACTTCATTCTGGCCACTCTGCTCTCTGCTGCTGATGTTTCTCCTCGTGCTGCAGTCTGTCAGCTCAGACACCTCCTGCCTTCCTCCAACAGCTGCATTTCTACTCTGCTCCCTGCCCAAAACTGCCTTTGGAGGATGAGCTGTACCCCAGGCCCTTCAAGTACTGTCCTTGCTTTACTGGGGTTCCCCAGCTGTGCATGAAACACTCCCCATGTCCTGAGGCATCCAGCACCTCTGGGAGCAGAATAACTTTTCAATAAATCCCCCAGGCTGGCAGAGACTCCCTGTTTTGGAGTAAATTGTCCCCTTTATTCCATCTTTTCCTTGGGCTTAGACTGATACATTTATATCATTAATATAATCTATCAATCTAATATCATATATCAATAATAAAATGTGAATAAAACTAGTCCTCAGGATAGCAGCATGTCCAGCTCCCCTTGAGCAGAGGTTATAACCACATCGTTTAGAGCCCCAGTGCTGTGTCCCAGCAGTCCTGTGTGATCTCACTATTTAAATTCTGCAGACTTCAGCCCCTGATGGGCACAGATTGAAGTGCCAGCAAATCTTTCTCTGACACAAAATTAGTGCATTGCCCTGGTCTCCTTTCTCCTGTGCTTGTTCAGGATTTTATACCCCACCTCTAAACAGAGCAGGAAGTTTTAAGTAGTTCTGGAAGGATTTTCAGTGAATTAGTGAAATATTTAAAGTAAGGGTAAAATATTCAGCTTCTTTACATGTTGCTATCCTTTGAGTTTTAACAGTGTTTCATATCATTTTCTCCCTTGATTAAATTAAATGAGTTTACTTGTTAGGGGAAAAAAAACTAGAGTAAAATCCTATTTCTGTCTTACACAATTTGCAGTATTCAATGGCAATTTATCCTTGCAATATTCTTTAGAGAAACACAAAAGTTCTTTCTCTACTGCTTAGCATCAGAAAAATAAACTACCTGCAGGTAGTGCCAGTTTTCTTCTCCTTTTTTTCCCGTTCTGAGGTGCTCATCTCCTTCTGCAGCATCACACTGCCCTCTTTTTCATCTCTGCTGATGGATATTAGCTCTGTGCAGCTAGTCTGGAAAAGCACCATTATCAACAGATTAATACAAAATTCCAGAAGAAAAATGGAATCTGTTGCTCTTGATTTAGAGGCAGGCAGGGAGGTGAAGAAGACTCAGCTCCAACTCACTGTGACATGAATTAAATAGCAGTAGGATGAATCATTCTGAGCCTGTCAGGAAATTTATTCTTAAGCCCTTTTATATTAGCCAGCAGTTATAGGGGAGGAATTTGCTGCTACGAAACAGACAAGAAATAAAAAAAAACTCCTGCCAAAAAGGTGACTCCTTGTAATCAACAGGAAGCAAATAGGAAGACTGAGAAATGCTCTCTGTGGAGCACCTTGCAAATAAATATATTGGCTTAATAAATAAACCACCAACACTTTCTCTGAAGCTGGTGAAGGTGCCTCATGCATTGCTGTGTGTGCTTCTGTCTGTACCTGCTCAGTGTGGAAAATCAGACAAATAACAACCAGGCTAAGGAGCAAGAGGCTCAGCAGGCAGGTGGAGGGCAGCACTCTCAAATCCTGATTAATAATTGCTCCACTCTGAGCCCTGCAAAACCAGGGGATGGGAGAGTTCTGAGATTTGTCATGTCTAGAAAGTTCTACTTTCCAGCAGCCAAACCTTTAAAAATAGCTGCTGCAGAAGACAGGGTGCTGACCTGGGGATGACTGATGGGGAGAACAGGAGTGAAGTGTAAAAATGAAGTGTTCTGCTGCTGAGCATAGTGCTGCAAAGAAATGCCAATTATTTTCTATACCAGCTTGCATGCAAGCTGCCAGCCTAATTAAAAAGACCATTAGTTTATGAACTGCCACACAGGGTCAAGGGAGAGGTTCATCCCAAGGAGAGGCAGTGGAGAGGTTGTTGCTGTTGGTGTTCTGCACCAAGGGCAGACACATCCTCCTGTCCCACTGAATGTGCTGAGGATTGCTGTGTTGGAGCTGCCAGACAAGGGGAGGAGTGTGGTGAGGGCACACAAGTGAGTTTTGCTTTGGAGAGGACAGCAGGAATGCAAAAGGGGGGAGAGCTGACGTAGCAACGCTGGTATTTAAGTGTAAAATACATAATAAATTTAGTATTTAAAATCCTTGACCAACATGCCTGCAAGCCAGTGATGCACACTCCCGCTGCACACAAGAGCAAAGCACTGATTTCCTAACAGCTCCTGACAGCTCACTTTATGTAGCACACTAAAGAAATTACAATTAAAGAAATGCACTTCCCTTCAAGAGAATCTTCTGGAGTGAGCCCCGTTCACCACAAAAGGGAGAAAACTCAGCTTTGCAATCCTTGGGCAAGAAGGGGAAAGCTGCAGTGCCCTCAGTTTGCTGTGTTTTGTGCAGATGGAAGCCCCCTGGCTGGGGGAGCTGCAGCAGAAGGTGGAGGAGACAGAAGTGCTGAAGATGGAGCTGCAGATGCTGGAGACAGAGAGGGTTCGGCTCTCCCTGGTGGAGGAGAAGCTCTGGGATGTTCTGCAGCTTCTGCAGCAGCTCCGAGACTTGGTATGGGGGGAGAGCAGTCCTGGGACTGAGCACTGGGGGCTGTGGTCCTGTCCAAGCTGGGAATGTGTTCATCCCTTCTGTGAGGTACAAAATCCTTCACAGTGTGACTGCATTTCACATCTGTGGGCCCTGGGATCTGCCTGGTGCTTGCAGAAAGCTTTTAGACCCCTTTGACTGGCTTTCTAAAAGCTCCTTGGAGCTGAATCTTCACCCTCTAAACCAAAATTGAGGGCAAACGAGGAAAACAAAGAAGTGAGTCATCAGGAAGGTTCCAGAATGTGTATTTTTCCTTCTAGAACAGGATCTTGCTTGCTAATGTAACTCTGAGTCAGTATTAAAGAGATAAAACTCCCAGGAGAGTTTAGCAAGAATCCCCTAAACCCCTGATGGGATGCAGCCAAGACAAAAGGAACCTTCCCCATCAGAACCTGTGGGTTTAGGTTCACCAGCACATTCACCTTGGTGTCTGGAATGTTTCCTTCACAGCAGGGCCTGCCACCCAGCATGAAAGGCACACACACATCCTGTCTAATAAAACTCACTAATAAAACCTCACCCTGTGCCTCTGAGGCCGTGTGAAACCCTCAAAGTGCTTCCCCAGTCCCCTTTGGGGCAGCCCAGCAGATGCAAGAGGCCCCAGGGTCAGGGGGCAGGGCAGCCCTGCCTGGAGGTAGCAGCATCTTGTCCCAGAATTGCTCCCTTCCCCTTCCACTCCTTGAGGTGTCCTGTCCCTGCAGATCCAGCCTCTCTGAGTGCTAATTAAACTGATTGCAGGACTGTCTCCCAGAAAGCACACCAGAGTCTTGACAGCAAGTTAGGAGAGTTTGCTTTTCCAGGCACATTGTGTGATGTCCCAGCAGATTTCTTGTGTAAAACCACCCCTGAGGGAGACCATCCAAATCCTGACTCGTTTGTACAGTGCTCCCACTTTGGCTGGTGTTTATTACACAGATGCAGCACTGCCACAGGACATTTGCTCTGTCTGAGGAGACCCTTCCTAAAATAACACCACCAGGAGCACTTCACCTGCCCCACAGACCTGGCAGAGGACTCAAAGTCTTTTTTTTTTGTTGTTGTTCTGCTTACCCTCCTTGCCACCTTCAGTTGTTTAGGCACACACTCTGGGAAATTCCGTATTTTCCACCGAATAATTGTTATTTCTCTTTCCACAGCCATATGAAGGAATTGCAACCCCCTACAAACTGCTGTGAGAGCAGGGTCTAAGATAAAATGCTTGAAAATAAAGCAAATTCCAAATCTTGTGTTAACCAGGATTCAGTGCTGTTTTGGTTTAGTTTCCAGATGCAAATACCTTGCACCTAGGTTCTGCTGCAGATCTGTAATCTGCTGAAGGACATCTTTGTGCCATGATGTTGTTTTTGTTTTTTTAAAGAACATATCTAAGCGAGCCTTGGGGAAAATCCTGCTGAGCACTTTGGAATCCTGCCGTGACCCCCAGCCTGGTAAGAAAAGAAATCACATCCAAGGACCAAAAAGCATGAAAAGTGTCCTTTTGGGAGCAGCGTGGGGTAACACACAGATGGGTGGCAAAAGGATATTTCAAATCCTGGGGTACAGGCTGGGGAGAAGGAGGCAGCCTGCAGGAAGAGGACCTGTAGAAAGTGATGTTTTCTAGCCTGTGATGCATCAAAACCACACCCAGGGTGCTTTTTTAAGTCAAATTTTAATTAAGATTTGGCCTTTGGGGGGTAATTCAGAGTCCTACAAATGTTTTTAGGGTCTCCTTGATGCAAGAAAGTGGAAAAATGACCAAGTATGTCACTGTTCCTCAGGTTTGCTGCCCTGTGTGTTCCTCTGCTGCAGCACCAGATTTACCCATCAGAGCAGTTCTGTACAGAAACTAAATCAAACCTGCCCTCCTCTGAGAACAACATTTCGTGATCCTTGTGTGCAAATTAAACTTGCAAACTGCTGTCCCTTGCCAGTGTTCTGGAGCTGCCTTTGCAGGAGCCGTGCAGGGATCACAGCCCCAGGGCTTTGGTTGGATTCCTTTGTTCCTATTAGCAGAGCATTTGTTTTCACCTCCAAGGAATGAACATCCTGTCCCAGGAACGTGGCTTGGAGGTGCTTTTAATGGGCAGGCAGCGGTCAAAGACAAGATTAGAGAGGATCAGATGTGGCCTGGGGGCTCGGTTTTGGAGAATATTATTTACAGGGGTTTGGGGGGGTGGCATGGGAGCCCCTCTGGGGTTGGCAGTTTCAAAGGCTGCTTTACCTGCTGCCCAGCAATCCGGGGCACAGGCAGCCAGAGCCAAGCTGTGCTCTTCAGCTGCAGAGGGAGCAGAGAAAAGAGGGCAAAGACAGACTTTTGTAGGCTCCAGGACACCAATACAGAGAGAGAAACCCCGGCTGAGCCATGGGTTTGGTGTTCTCCTGGGAGAACAGGAGAGGAGGCTCTTTGGATGCACAGCACAGTGCCCAGAAGGTGCTGCCAGTTATCCTGTACAATCGTCATGCTCAAAGCTCCTCCCTTTGTCACGGCAGCTCAGCTCCCTCAAACTCCAAGGAGTGCTGCTCTGTGCCCGTTCTGCATCCCCACTGCCACACCCAGCTCAGCTCCTCTGCCTGCCCTGGCTGGCTGAGCACCTGGGGAGAGGCAGGCAGCTTCCCCAAGCCTTTGGGGCCAAAGCTTTTTCTGTGACAAGCCAGAGTGGATGCTTGGCTTGGCACCTGTGATGTGAAATAGTCTTTGTTCACACGGGCACATGAGAGCCCCATGGGCAGGGAAGGAAGCAGGAGAGAAACAGAGAAGACAGCTGAACCCAGATTTGCTCACATTTTTTATGGGCAGGAATTCATTATTTGGTCACAAAATTGAGACATTTCATGGTAACCACTTGGAAGGGCACCTGTGAAGAAAAGATCCTGTTATGCTCGTGGAACTGCAGCTCCCTTACTTTGTTCAGATGCTGATGTTTGCAATTTTCTTTCCCAAGGCAAAGCCCAGCTGTTTGAAGTGCTGGACACCCTGCAGCAGGAGCTGACAGCCTGTGAACTGCTGCACAAGCAGCCCCTGGAGCAGGCACAGAGCCCACGCTCCCTGTCCAACCCCCTGGTGATCTCCTGCTGAGCCCAGCCAGCCCCAGGGCAGCTGGCAGGGGGAAGGAAGGACATTTGTCCAGCTCAGCCAGGCCTGGGCTGGCCAGGAGAGAGGAGAGACTCAAGGGGAGAGCAGCAGCCCTGGGCTGAGCTCTGCTAAGCTGGACTGCAAAGCCCAGCCCTGGAAAATGGGACTGGACTGGCACCAAACTGTGCCCATCACACCCACCTGATCCACGTGGATTTACAGCCCTGGAAAAGTGGGATTGGCACCAAACTGTGCCCAAAACACCCACCTGATCCACGTGGATTTACAGCCCTGGAAAATGGGACTGGACTAAACCAAACTGTGCCCACAACACCCACCTGATCCATGTGGATTTACAGCCCTGGAAAAGTGGGATTGGCACCAAACTGTGCCCAAAACACCCACCTGATCCACGTGGATTTACAGCCCTGGAAAATGGGACTGGACTAAACCAAACTGTGCCCACAACACCCACCTGATCCATGTGGATTTACAGCCCTGGAAAAGTGGGATTGGCACCAAACTGTGCCCAAAACACCCACCTGATCCACGTGGATTTACAGCCCTGGAAAATGGGACTGGACTAAACCAAACTGTGCCCACAACACCCACCTGATCCATGTGGATTTACAGCCCTGGAAAAGTGGGATTGGCACCAAACTGTGCCCAAAACACCCACCTGATCCACGTGGATTTACAGCCCTGGAAAATGGGACTGGACTAAACCAAACTGTGCCCACAACACCCACCTGATCCATGTGGATTTACTGCCCTGGAAAAGTGGGATTGGCACCAAACTGTGCCCAAAACACCCACCTGATCCATGTGGATTTACAGCCCTGGAAAATGGGACTGGCACCAAACTGTGCCCACAACACTCACCTGATCCACGTGGATTTACTGCCCTGGAAAATGGGACTGGCACCAAACTGTGCCCACCACCCTCACCTGATCCACGTGGATTTACAGCCCTGGGTTTGCAGGGGCTGGGCACACTTTGCAGCCTCTGTGGAAGCCCCACTCCAAAGCCAAGGCAGCCTGTGTTATCCCTGGATTTATTATCCCTGGATTTGTTATCCCTGGATGTGTTATCCCTGGATTTATTATCCCTGGATGTGTTATCCCTGGATGTGTTATCCCTTACCCTACCAGTGACAAACTGAATGATAAACACACCCAGGAGTGGTGCCAGCAGTGCAGGTTTTAAGGGCTCTGTGTTTCTCACTCTGTTATTCACCTTATTTAACTCTGAAGCTAGATTTTTTTTTTTATTATTGCTCTGCTGAATTTTATATTTGCAATTATAGAGATGCCTTAGGAATATGCAGCAGCCTTTCCTGACAACAGTCAGGTTTTACATAAAAATTAAATTTAAGTGCTTGAAGAAGGTCCAAAGCAATTTTGTTCCCAGGCTCTCAGGGAAAAGAAGGGCTCAGAACTTCACTTTGCTGTTGTTCTGTGTTAGCAAACAACTCCTCCAGTGCACAAGTGAGTTCTCAAGTTTAATTTCCCTCAGTGCAGCTGCAGACACACAAAATCAGGCCCCACATGCAGGCCAATTAATGCAAGTAGCTGGGCTTTATCGTGGTGCCATGGAATGTTTTAATCAGCAATAAAATAATTCCTGGGGCAAAAGTAAAAAAATAAACAGGCAGAATTCCTAGAAGAGCCAGCTGAATTTGTGTTAAACATTGTGGCACATTTGAGCCACACTGGGAACAAAAATTTGTGTTATTTTTAGATCATTTTAAAGGAGAAAAAAAAAAGGGGGGGTTATGCAGACAGTGAAACAAACTCTGTTCAATGGTGTTTTACCTTGGGGTTTTTTGTGTTTTGGGGTTTTTTTGGTGGTTTGGCAGAGGAGGATTTTAAGAATAGATATATATTGTTAATGTACATTTTTCTTAAAGACACCTTAGTCAGGACATATATACATAGAACAATATTCACCCTCTAAGAAAGAGAACTGTCTCTTAATGCTAAATATATTGCTAATAAAATACCAGATAATATACAAAATAATATACTATTATTGAGTATATACTGAGGTGTATGCCAGGGTTACATCCTACAGGAACAGCCTCCAGTTGTGCCACAGGGAAAGGTTTCAATGAGCAGAAATCAGATCCCTGCATGGGTTCATTTGCTAAAAAACCCATGAAATATCAGCTTTTGTGTCCTGCAGCTCTCTCAGACTTGCCCAGGAATAGGGCAGAGGTGGAAAGAGGGAAAATGCCAGGAAAGCATGGAATGAGCCTGATCTGTGTGTTCAGGTGGGACATTCAGGAGCAGGTTAAAATGCAGGTGCACACCTGGATCCTCAGCTACTGCAGCATTTGCCTTTGGAACCATCTGGATCCCTTTTTGCTGTCCCCACGTCCCCCAGACCTGCCAGTCCATTTCTCACAGACCTTGCATTTCCTTAGATCCCCACAAACTCACTTTTAGTTTATTTGTTTCCTGTTGAACCCAAACTGGCCCTAAAAGGAAGTTTGGATGTTTTATCCCCTGACCTCCACCACAAAGTTTTTGGGTTTTTTTTCCACAAAACAAACTTTCTGCTTTGACTTCCCCCTCCATGTCCCTTCCCCTCCCAATGCCCTCCTCACTTCCCATTTGGCAAATTCCTCCCTGGGATAATCCTGAGGGGTTCACACTTCTAGCACAAGTTACATTTTTCAAGGAGAGTTTTCCTCCTCCCATTATTTTTTTTAGTTTATAAGAGGCATTAACTATTAGTAAATTAAATTCCACCTGATCCGTAAAGCTATTTAATAACTGCCCCATTTATTTCTGAAGCTCTCTCTGGGGTATTTGGCAGCTGGGACTCATCACAGATGTTACTCTGAGTGACAGAATTTTTGCAGCAGATCAGAGTGGCCTTGTCCAGCCCGAGCTGCTCCGAGGGGCTCAGTGCATCTGTGCACACTTTGGAAGGAAAAAACCCTTGGCACCAGGATCTGCTGGGGTTAAAGCTCCTCCCTTTCATGGTGCTGTCCTTTAATCCGTGGCACGGTGATGGAAGGAGCTGGGTTAGGAAGAAAGGAGCACTTTTAAGCAGTGCTGCACAAAGTGGAATTGCTCAGTGTGGGAGGGACACTAAACCCTGACAGTGTGTGTGGCGTGGGGAATTACCAGCCACAGGCTCCCCCTCAGGTTTATAATTCTGTGGAGTTTAAGTCACTGAATCCTTTAGTATTTACATTGTCTGATTTTCATAATAATTTTATGTATAATTCCTCAAAACACAAAAGCCACAGAGTGTGTTTCCTAGTGTGAAATTAAATTAAAATCGTCCTTATGTCCTTAATAACACTTTACTTTCAAAAGACTGGGATTTTCTTGGGTCTTGGGTTTCTATTCTACCTTTTCTGTCTCCTCTTTTTGCCTCAGCATGCCAAAATAGCTCAACTTCTATTTGACCCCCCCAAATTTTTTCAAATCACCTCGAGGCTGAAAGCATCCCACCCCAAACCTGGAGCGAGGTACTCAGAGAAGAGCTCAGCTTAGCAAAGCAAAAACCCCTTTGTTTTATGCAGCTCATCCACTTCTTCACTTAGAAGGGGTGTCTGAATTACAGCAAGCTTCCCTGAAGTGAGAGTCACTTCTTAAATGACATTATTTCCTAAAATGCTGGTATTTTTCTGAACTGTAACCATTTCAGGCTCTCTCTGGAGAATTGCCTGCTCCTAGACTCGATCTCCCACCCATTTCCAGACTGTAGAGCAAAAAGAGGAGAAGGAAAAGGCTCAGAGGAATTCTAAAATTCCTAAACTGGTGCTTTAGACCCAGGCACCAGCTGGACAGCAAACTCAATTCATGGCCATCAATACAACACTGTTCTTGTCGAATGAAACTCCCAAAACCACGGCAGAGCGTCAGAATCAGTGGGAATTCTGAAATCCCTGCCTCTGCCAGGACCTGCAGCACAGCACACAGACAGCTGCTTGGTTTTTAGCTCAGTGATAACCCAGGAAATAAAGCAGAATGAACTCAGCATGAGGAGAGGGCTTTGGGGAGAGCTGGGAGCCCCTCGCAGTGCCCACAGGGGCTCACGGGGAGGCTGAGAGGGATTTTCAGGGAGGTGTGGGGTGAGAGGGCAGGGGGTGGCTTTGAGCTGAAAGCAGGGTTAGATGGGATAATGGGGAGAATTCTGTACTGTGAGGGTGGGGAGAGCTGGAATAGAATGTCCAGAGAGGTTGTGGATTCCCCTGGGGATGTTCCAGGCTGGGCTGGAGCAACCTGGTGTAGTGGAAGGTGCTGCTGCCCGTGGAGTGAGGTGGGCTGGAAGGTCCCTTCCAACCCAAACCATCCTGGGATTCCATGAATATTCCATGAGCTGGCCTGCAGTGCTCCTACTGAGGGTGTAACTCCCCTCATCCTCACTGCTCCTGCCCTAACTCCTCCTCATCCTCACTGCTCCTGCCCTAACTCCTCCTCATCCTCACTGCTCCTGCTCTAACCCCTCCTCATCCTCACTGTTCCTGCTCTAACTCCTCATCCTCACTGCTCCTGCTCAGGGTGTAACTCCTCCTCATCCTCACTCTGCAGTGAGGGATGGGCAGCCCAAATTCTGCACCCCAGGCAGCTTCCCCTGGGTCACAGTGGAGCTCCTCGTGTTCCCTGGGCTGCACAAACCGAATTAGATTCCAAATTAGTGGTTTATGATTCTGCCTCCAAGGGCTGTGAGCTAACTTATCTCTGTCAAGGAGTAAAACAAGGCTTGTGGGATGACATTGAAAAATTACCAGCATTCAAGTGGTTTCACCCACGTGCACCCTGCAAAGCAGAAAGGTCATGGGAGCTGGGGTTTGGGTATTATAGTTTGAGATAATTTCTCTACTTCAAGGTTTTATTGTTTGGTGGCCTTGGTTTTGCTGATTGCTTCTCATTGATTTTTTTTTTCCATGCTTACAAGTGGAAAAATGGTCTCTAACAAAGGCAAGGTCCAGTCTTTTGTGAGGAATTTTCTACCTCTTAAGGTTGCCAAAAACAGATAAAGAAAAATAAAAGAGAGAAAATATGTGGAGGCTGATACGACTTGACTTAAAACACCATTTAGATAAAAAATGTTACTTTTAAATAAAGAACACGCAATACCCATGGGAGGAATTTTTTTGTTTGTTTCTGAACTGATTGTGGGGATCAAATCCATTTCCCAGGCAGTGCCAGCCCAGCACACAGCAGGACAAGTTCCTTTCCTGTCAGGCTCTGCAGCTGCAGCAGCAGGGATCAGCTCTGGGGACAGCAGAAGTCAGAACAGCCTCTAATTGCTCATGAGCAAACATCTGTCATGCCCAGGGCTCAGACACACCACTGACTCATCCACCAAAGGATTGATGGGCACCCAAAAATGTCACCAGC
Organism: Horornis vulcanius; assembly: GCA_013401035.1. NCBI lineage: Eukaryota > Metazoa > Chordata > Aves > Passeriformes > Scotocercidae > Horornis > Horornis vulcanius. The sequence continues at coordinate 8,881 of VZUA01074687.1, read as the reverse complement.
TTCTCAGAGTCATTTGAAAGTCACTCACGGCTGGGCTCAGCTTTTCAGCATCATTTTCTCCTGCCCCGCCGTGGAAACCATTCCTAGGTCACCTTTGTTGCAGCAGCCCTCTTGTTGGAGGGTAGAAATGAGCTGAGGCACAGAATTCTTGTTTATCACAGCATGAAAAGGGTCCTGGTTTATTCCTCTTTATTCCTGACTCCAACCATTCCCTGGCTCTGGCTGCAGCAAGCTCCTGCTGGGGGTTTTCCTTGCACAGTCCTCCATCCCAACAGCCACAAGTGTCATTTCTTATGGCTGTTGTTTGTTTTCTTTTCTTTTTTTTGCAGCTCTGCAGTTTGTTGTGTGCTTTTCCCCCAGTCAGGAATAAATAGTTCATCCAGCAACCTCCTCTCCATCAAAGGAAATTGTTTCAAGTCACAGCAGGCTGAGCTCAGCCAAACTCCCCAGAGCTGGGCACGGCCAAGATCACAAAGCATTGAAAAGTACAGGAAGAGAGGAAAACAACAGGGCTGAGACCCTAAAATAAATCATACCTGGCAATTCTGAGCCTGCAGAAAAGGAGATTCTACTGACAAGAGCTGTAAGAGGAAAAACTCTCTGAAAAAATCTGCATCCCTGCATCACCAGAAACTCTCCCTTTGACAAAACATCTCTTTCAGGTCACTTAAACTCTTCCACTTCCACTGAATCCCACTGTGAGATGGGAAAAATACAATATCACGAGAACCTAACCTGATTTATAATGTAGGGACCTTTACAGCTTGGTTTTCTTTATTCATTTGCTCATGCAAGAAAACAGCAACTCCAAGCTTGCTGATCCGTTCCTACTCTTTAAGCAAAAGGGAATTTAAAACTAAAAAGTAGGAAGGCTTTTCAAATCCTACAGGACATTTGACATTGCCTTGTCATCAGAAACAGACTTAATTACAAAAATCAGCATATAGGTCCATGAGCTACTGCTACTGAAAATGGAAAGAGCTAATTCCAGCAATTTGTATGAAATCTCTGGAAATTCCTCAATGCAGTTTCGCTTCATTCCTGCACAGATGAATAAACACCACAGATAGATTTAAAGCTGCATCTGCTGTTGAATGATAACATTATGGAGCCCTGGTCCTATCTCCTGCTGGAAATAAACAGCTAGAGATCTCTGAAGGACAGTGGAATTGTGGTTTGGGCTGTGGCTGACTCATAAACTGACACAGGAGCAAATGTAAGTCACATTTTTCTTTCTTTCTTCCCCATCACTCCTTGTCCAGCCACTGCCAAATGAAAATTTCCACACAAGTTACAGCAGGTGTGGACACAGAAATGCTGATTAGTCACTTCATGGCCCCGCTGCAACCATGGTGCAGTGCAAGGGTGCTAAATAAACCCCCCAAAAAAACTTGTATTTTACACAATTATGAGAAATGACCTTGGTGCAGAGATTGATCCCTGCCCAGCTCAAAGCAGTGAGGCTGTGAGTGCACAGGGGCCAGGAGCTTTGGGGGCACCCCAATCCAGGGCCAGCAGAAAGCCAGGACACCCTAAAAGTTGCATCAGCTCATGTGAAAAAAAAAAAGAGATGATTTGTTTGCAATTTAAAAAAAATCTGGCTTGAATTATAAGGACGGGAAAAATTATTTCTGTTCAGAAAGTAAAAAAAAAAAAAAACTTGAGAAGAGTGAAAAAAAATCAAAGTTACCAGACAACAGAGGAGAAGATGATGTCACCATTTCAGCAGAGCTGGCACTAAAAGGAATCCAGTCTGGCGAGTGAGCGTGCCCTTCCCAAACTGTGAAATGAATCCTGCACATGGCAACGACTGCCAAGCACATCATTATGGAAATTGGGAGCTCCCAGCAGGGGCTGGGAGCCTGAGAAACGTGGAAAATCAATGCAGGGGGGGCCAGGAATGATCCCAGTGACCCCTGGACAAGGGGACAGGAGGGGACAGGAGGGAGGGAAGCACAGGGGGGACAGCACAGCCACACTGTCCCCGTGCAGCTGGCACCCCAAAATCCAGCCTGGCTGCGGGGAGGAGGAGTAAAACAAGAATTATTTCCCTGTGTTAATGGGTAGATATTCACCAGTAATGCTGAGTGTTGGTTGGAGAGGAGAAATAGAGGCCATGGAAAGCACCCAGCAGGACAGGAAACTGCTGGTGACAGAAAATCCAGCAGTGCTGGATGTGTCAGAGCCTGGGCTGTGCCTCTGCCAAACTTGGGGAGCAGAATTTTCCTGAGGTGAACTAACTTTGGCCAGGAAAAGTGCACTTCCTATCAAACTGAGCTTTATTTTGTTGATGTGAGGGGCTTCAAGAGCTCTGCAGCCCAAGCAGGGATGAGGTTCTCACCCAGGAGGGGGAAGGTTGGATGTGACTGAGGAGGGATTTACCTCTGCCTCCCACACCATCCTGAATGAATTCCCCGAATCCTGAATTCCCTGCCCTCTGCACTGCTGACCACTGGAGCTGCTTCACTTTGCAGCAAAAATTGCATTTTCTGGGGTCAAACCCAGTGCTGCCACACCCTGAATGAAAGCCCTGACCAATGGGGCACCCACCCCAACCCTGCATCCACCAGCTTAAATCTGCTTTGGAATAAAGAGAAAGTTCCCTAAATCAGATCAAACAACTCAGATCTGAAATAATCAGATGGTTAAAATCATCTTCCCATTGTTTCAAGCATTTGAAATACTTTTACCTGCCACTCACTTAATGCCAGTGTGGTTTAGATTTCCTCTCACCTCTGGTTTATATGGGGTGCTTCAGGGTTAAAGCACAGTAAACATCCTTCAAAATACCTATCCATGAAGAAATGCAATTTATTTAGGTAGGTTTTTCCTTCTCAGCAAGAACTCCATACCCATAGAATTATAACAAATGCTACAACCATTTTAAAAAGCTTCTAATTTTCAGTATTTTGCTTTTGCAGCTCAGTACTTTAAATGCCGTCTCCCAGTGAGAACATTAACCTTCACCTCATTTAATAAATGTAAATCTCCAGCAGTTCTGATCAAAGAAAGTTGAAGAGATTCTTATATATTAACATATAGTGAAAAAAAAAATAGCAAAGCAACTGTAATTTAAAATCAACCTAAGAAACCTTCCACGGGGTTAATGAAAGATTCAAAATCTTTATTTTGCCTTTCTAACCAAAGGAAACACAATCAGGGTTATAGAGTTCCATATACTTATGTATATAATTATATCTTTCTCTGTTATATTCTTACCCAGAGACAGCTTAAGCTGACCTTGAGTTCAGAGGGGGGGTCAGGCAGCATTTCCTGCAATTTAGGGCTGGTAGAAAATTCTCATTTTAGATAAGGAAGTTTTTCTTTTTGAAAAGACTGTTCTGAATAATTTTTGAGAGATATGGCAGCCTGTCAATGCCAATACAAGCATCCCTACGCTGAAGCATTTGAAAAATGATATTCTGGAGCTCCAAAGCAGCAAAAGGGAATAAAACCTCCCCTTTTCTTTGCTACTTGGCTGAAAATGGCTTTGGAAAAAAGCAGCAAGAATGTGGGTGTTGTTTGGGAACGTGGCTCTTGAATAGCTGGATCAAAAAGGGAAAGCCAAGCAGACAAACTCAGCCAGGCACAGTGTAAGGCATCAAGAAACAGCTGAAATTGCCCAAGTCTTGGGTCACTAAGGAAGCTAATGGGGGAAAAAAGAGCTGTAGGGGAAGGGCCTTGTGTTTCTCACCCAGATAATCTGGTTTTCAGTAAAAAAAAAAAAATATGTAGAGCTACAGATCCATCAAAAGGTCCCTGAGCATTTTTAGATTACAGAAGCGAGCACATGCTTCCATTTCACCTGCTAGCACAGTCTGCTCAAACACAGAATTCTTCTTTACCCATTGTCTGCACTGCAATGTTTTGTGTCACTGCGCTTGACATGGTTCTCTTCCAGGCTGAACTTTCTTCTCCAGGACCTGAAAATTACTTTTATCCTTATTTCCTTCGTTTTTTACCTGGCTCCTTACACATGAAGAGGGATCATTCCTGAAACAATAGGATGTGAGGTATTTAAGGAGTTGAAAGGAGCTTGCTTGAGGCTTGAAACATCAGCATCAATGGTTTGAAACAGCAAAAGGGACTGAGCCCTTGTCACAGATTTTTGCCTGAAGACATGGGTGATAAACTTAGGGGTTTTTTTTGTCAGAGGTATTACCAAAATCAAAGTGTGGGGGAGAATTAATTTTGTTTGCTTTCCACACAGATGACGCTGTTCCTGCTCATATTCTGTGCACTTATCTCAGCACTCTGGTGGGTGAAATATCAAAGCAGGATTTGTACCTATTTCAAAAGTCCTGTGCAAATCACCCTCGTGCTCAGAGAGCTGTGCTGCCTGGGCTCAGTTTAATGCCAGGAGCATCCCTGAACACCTCAAACAGCCCCTGCACATCCTGCCCCAGTGAAACCCTTCACAGCAGTGGGACACTCCCTCCCATCCTGATGAATTTCAGAGCAAGGCTAAGAAAGAATTGATGGGATTTTGATGGGTTTTTCCCACGTGCCAGACATGCAAACTGAGCAAAAGCTGAGATTTGTGGCAAAAGCTGAGATTTGTGGCAAAAGCTGAGATTTGAGGCAAAAGCTGAGATTTGTGGCAAAAGCTGAGATTTGTGGCAAAAGCTGAGATTTGAGGCAAAAGCTGAGATTTGTGGCAAAAGCTGAGATTTGTGGCAAAAGCTGAGATTTGAGGCAAAAGCTGAGATTTGTGGCAAAAGCTGAGATTTGTGGCAAAAGCTGAGATTTGAGGCAAAAGCTGAGATTTGTGGCAAAAGCTGAGATTTGTGGCAAAAGCTGAGATTTGAGGCAAAAGCTGAGATTTGTGGCAAAAGCTGAGATTTGTGGCAAAAGCTGAGATTTGAGGCAAAAGCTGAGATTTGTGGCAAAAGCTGAGATTTGTGGCAAAAGCTGAGATTTGAGGCAAAAGCTGAGATTTGTGGCAAAAGCTGAGATTTGTGGCAAAAGCTGAGATTTGAGGCAAAAGCTGAGATTTGTGGCAAAAGCTGAGATTTGAGGCAAAAGCTGAGATTTGAGGCAAAAGCTGAGATTTGTGGCAAAAGCTCTGCTCAGCTGCAGCCGTGGTGGGACTGGAGGGAACTGGCCCTGTGTCCTGGAAAGGGGAATCTCCCTGCTCCAAGTTGGGGTTTATTCATGGAGATGCATCAGAAATGCCACAGAGTTTGAAGGAGAAGAAAAGGAAAAATAATTGTGTTCGCTAGGAAACCAATTGGAACATCCGAAGGAATGGAGATGATGAGTCAAGGGCAAAAAGCAAAGCGTGGAAGGAGAACCTCAGGAGAAGCACTCTGATCTCACAAAAATGCTCAGATCACAGTGAAAGGTCCTTAAAACAGCACAAAATGCCACAGAAGGGAGGCAGTGAGCAACACCAAATGGGAAGGGGGAGTCCAGGGGTTTCTCTCTCCTCATCCTTTCAGCTGAAGACATCTCATATTTCAGAGCAGTTCAGGGGATGACTCCTGATTAAAAACAAACCGTGAAGCAAAGCTGACAGCTTTTCTGTAGCCATAAACCCCGAGCAGTGCCCTTTGGCTGGAGCAGCTGAAGGTGCAGAAGCAGCCGAGGCACGAGGCAAACACGGAGTGATTTCGGAGCTGCTGATTAGAGAGGACAGGGAGCTCTCCTCTCATCCCAGGCTCTGGTCTCCCTGTCAGAGGCAGAGATGCTGTGCCTGTCAGCGTGGAGAGGATGACACCACGAGTGGCACTGCAGGACAACATCAAACCACCAGGATTTATCAAAACCGATGAGGAAATAAATTGTGGATAACCTCCAACCAGCTCCATGAAATGTAGGAAGTTTCACTGAATGCAGTCATCAGCACCGGGCTGGAGACACCAAACGAGGGCAAAGAGAGACTCAGATAATGCAGGAAGAGGCTTGCAGCACCTTTTAATGAATGCACAATTCTCCTCAGAGGAACTGCTGCTTATTTATACCCTAATATAAGTGTCCACATGATTAATTCAGCTGCCAGCTTGATCAAACTGACTCTCCAAACTGTTTGTATATCAGCATTCAGTGATAGGGAATAACAGGATTAGCACAGCAGCGTTTTCAGCTCTTCAGATTTTATCACAGGTCGCACTATATAAAGGATTTCTTTCAGAACCCAAAGCACTTGATCAGCTTTCATTAGCAATCTGCAGCCTTAAGGGCCAGGAGCAGGACTTGCAAAATGTGAACTTTAATNAAATTAAATTAAATAAAAAAAATAAATTAAAAGAAATCCTACGTTGCTTTGAAATGCAAATATCAGGGTTGGAGGATGCAATGCAAGAGCTGGGAGCTGGAGATTGCTCAGGACTGTCCTCCCAAGCCCAGGCCAGCTCTGCACTCTGACATCTCCTGTGGGGGGAACATTCCCCACAATCCAGATGCTGGCAGCAGGAATTCAGCACAACGGGATCAGATCTGTCTGCAGTGGTGAGGGATCAGGAGGCTGGGCAAACTCTCCTACAAACATCTGGGCACATCTGCAGGGCTGGGCCCCACAGTCAGGGTGTGAACACAGCCCCAGTGGGGCAGGAGCAATGGGACTGGAGCTGCTCCCACTGGGGAGCATTAATTCATCACTGGACAGATACCCAGAGCTGACTGGTTTGTTTCAAAACCCATGAAGTCACAGCTTGGTAAAGGACAGCACAAAAATAACCATTTTATCAGTTATGGACAGTGAGTGAAATCCTGCAGTGAGCTCCCGTGGTAAACTCCTCACCTGGGCTTTCCCTTTTACATCAGACACTAATTAATGTCTAATTGATCTCTCCAAGAGCAACTGCTCAGCGTGGCCATGAAGTTCAGTGCCCTGCCTCCTACATTTCCAGCCCTTCAGGCAGAAAATGGCAGGGTCTTGCTGAGGGTTTAGCAGGTTTTGTTTGTCACCCCTCTGCCTAGACAAGGAGCACAGCACAACACTCAGATCAAATCTCATGCATTTCATGCATCTCATGCATTTCACGGCCCTCCTGCAGCTGCTGTGCAAGAAATTGGTAAAGATGCTCCAACACCAGTAGCAGGCTGGCCTTGGAACAAGGGACATTCATGGACAGCTCTTGTTCACACTGGGAATTCAACAAACAATGGCCCAAACAGCTGGAACAGAGCAGGGAAATAATCTGGAACTGGGGATGCCACAAGCAGCCCTTTAAACCAGGAAATTGTGTAGATGGGGGTGATTTATGTTATCTTTAGTCTGGAGCAGGCACTGAACCTCCATTAGCACCAATCCCAGCTATTTCCAGAGTGAATATTGCACTTTAATTTAATACAAAAGGCACAGAAAACAGAGAGCAGGAGATCTGCTCTGAGAGCTCAATCCCAATCCCAAATAAAACATTCCCAGAAATGCAGCGTTGTGTTGTGCCTGCTTGGAGCCCTGGATTGTGTTTTTAATGGCAGTGACTGTGCATAAAGAGCCAGGAAAAGCCCAGATTTCATTAGAGCAAAGCAAGCAGGGCAGAGAGGGGCACAGAGCCTCCAGTTTGCCCAGCCCAGGGCTGTGTAAACCCAAATTGACCATGGATATTTTCATTAACAGGCTCAAACCCCTCCAAGCTCCATCAAACACAAAGGTGCTTTTAGCCCTCTGATTTAGACAGATCGCTTAATACATTTTGTACCTCGGATTTATCTGCACCTCGGAGACAATGGGAAATAACATCCTAAAAAAGAGCACGATATTTCGTTCTTTCAGGCAAGTCTTTTGAATTGAGAAATTACAGCTCAAGGGCCGATTCGGGGGATGCTCAACATTTGAGAACAAAATAACTCGGAGGACATCTAGTGGGAAAATGAGCAGTCACTGGGGGAAATTCTGAATGGGGAGAATGGCAAGGAGGGAGGTTCCTCATGAGAACAGGCGGGAGGAGAGAGAATTTCTTGAAAAAAATGGGTGGAGTGCAATGTAGGAGAAGACTTTCCTCAATGACAAGACTTTATCTACCGGTGGAATGATCTGAGGAAATGGGATTTTTGATTTGACAGAGGCAAAGGCACGATAAATGTGCAGCAGGAAAAAATAATGGACAGGAGGAAGCTCTGAGTCCTCCCGTGTGGAAATGCTCAGAAGGCTTTGACAGCAAGTTCTGCAGAGTGAAGTAGGTAAGAGGAAGGTTTTGGCCTTCAGGCAAAACGATTTGAGAGAAACCACAGTTTTTCTTTAATTCATTTCTGCCAGCAATATTCCTTGATGGGAGAATGAATTTTGTGATTTTTTTTTTTTTTTAAATCCTTCTGCTTGCTTATTTGTAGAATTCATTAATTACCAGTGAATCACACCCAATTACAGAGATATATTTTGGTCAGCCTGCTCTCACCAACCCACCTGAAAGCACAAAAGAACAGAATTAATCAAGGTGAGAGGGTTTAAATGAGAAGCTGTCCATTGGCAATGCGAGGTGGGCAGGTTTTTTTTCAGCACTGGAGATGGAAACAGTGCTTGAGAAAACTTCTGCCTTCCTAGGTCAAGAACAGGTCACTGACAGCAATAAATGACTGTAACTCCTTAAAAGTGACTAGAAAAGATAATGGCATCTTCTGCCTGAATTTTCTCTCAGCAGGTCACACGTTTGATCTGCACATTTATCTCCAGCTTGCAGCTTTTCCTCTGAAGCACGAGGAGAGCAGTGATCTCCCCTCCCTGGACAGTCAGGCACAGCCCCCACGGAACTCACTGGACAAGCCAAGGCCTCCAAGGAAAGCTGATCCAGAGAAAAGAGCTTGCAGGGCTGAGGAGAGGACAGAGGGGCTCTTTGGGAAACAAGAGTGTCCAGAGCTCCCTCTCCACTGAGAGGAGACAGAGCCTCTCTCATTCACAAAAACTTCAAATGGATTCTCTCTCCGTGGAAAAAAAAAA
>VZUA01074685.1:48637-59263 GCA_013401035.1 Horornis vulcanius | reverse complement strand
TTTAAAAGTATTCCCAAAGAAAAGCTATACATTTAAAATATATATATAAAAAAAGCTATACATTTAAAAGCTATACATTTAAGTTAAAAAATACCCATACAAATACAAAAAAAAAAAAAGTTGGCCATTTTGTAGGCATTTTGTAATATGTATGTGTTTCTCCTTTGGGAATACTTTTAAAATATTCATATATAGATAAAGAATATACATATTCTTTAATTTCAACAGGATTAAAAAATCAACAAGTCTGCTCCTGAAGGGCCTTTGCCAGGCTATCATGTTTAGCAGATGCCCTCAATCTGCACAACTGCAATGTGTGTCTGTGACTTTGTGAGTTCTTCTCTCCACATTTTGCTAAATGCACTCTGTTTCTATGAAATTTGATGATATGATGCCTTTAAAAAAGGAATTAACCTTTCAAGAACGCTAATTACAGTGCGAAAAGGGAGAATGATACTTCTGTAGAATCAATCATTGCAAAACAATTAAACAAAAATATGAAACAGAGGAAAATATGACCTCAGAACCTTTGGACCCTGCAACCATCAGGGTCCAAACCTCCCAAAACACGTACACTCTTCACTAAAGAGATCATTTACTCAACCAGGACTATTTACAATTGCACATTAGTTGTTTTTTTGTCACATATTTAATGATATTAATTTGACATTCACAAGTATGTCATCTTGCCAGTGTAGAAAACCCCTTTCTTTTCCCTTGCCACAGCCACGTACTGTCCTTTCTCCTCCCTCTTCCCAATGGCACTATTTGACTTTTACAACTTGCTAATATTTCTTGCTCGAACTCTTTAATGGAACCAAAGGTCATTCTCAAGACTTCTAAAAGCCTCATTAATTCTGTGATTCTGTGAAAAATGGCAAGGTTCTGTTCCAGGTTCAAAGGTCCTACTTCTGTTTTGCCACGCCAAAACTTGTTCTTCTTATCTTTGGGCACGTCTACTGGCAGACAAATTTTTTCTTTTATGTTTAAGTGGATTCCTGTGTCTTGTCCTGTCACTGGGTGCCACTGAGGGAAATTCTCTGTGGCACCTAAGCTGAGCCACACTAAGTTTTCTAAGCATTCTGTCAGTTGTTTCCTCACTTCCATCTTTTGGTACTTGGAGAATATTGCTGTCTTTTCCACTGTCACAGAAGCATTAAATAAATATTCTGTTCATCTTTGAATCAGGCTTTTGAACCCTAAAGCACCCAGGCTTCAAGGAGTGAAACCTGCTGGATACAAAGATGTTTTTATACTGCAGCCATGGCAGGTTTCTGCTCAGAATATTTATATTTCTTCTCCATTTCCCAAATCCTGTTTTATTTGTTAACAAACAATCCGTCATCCATAATCTTTTGTGTGCGTGTAGTTCCTAACTGTAAAACCCTGGACATTTGACTAGCTCAATTTACTCATTCATTAGGGATTTTGGTTGCAATCAAGCTATTAGACAAATAACTTTGCACACAGTTTTTACTTGTTCTAGTATTATTTCATTGAGAGTGTCCTGCTGTTGCCTACAAAATTTCAGCATTTCAGAGAAAAAAATTTCACAGCCAGCAATTTCAGAGATAATCTCTGTACAGTCTCTTGCAGCTTTCACCACTGAAGATGTTTTGTGTAGATAATCAGAAACCTGACCATTAGTGAGGAAAAGAAGCAGAAAATGTAAAAATCTGTGGTGGACTGACCACAGGCAGTGGTCTTCTTCCCCTGTGCACCCTGGGGGGAAGAAGTAGAGAAATCAGAAATAAACTCTAAGCTGGGAACAAGGGAGGGGTGTGAGGAAGGTGTTCTGAGTTTATTTCTCATTACTGTACTCTGATTTGAGTAGTAAATGCAGCAGGGTCGGGGGGTGGCTGCCAACTGACTCTTCCAAGGCAGTGCTTAACTTTTTATCCTAAATATGACATGTTCTATATTTACAGTTAATTACCAATACCTATCACCTATGTTAGACAGGTCGTTTCTACTCTAAACCAATCCAAAAGTGCCACCACCACAGAAGAAAATGGATGACAAGAAGGACAAAAAGGACAAAGATCACACCCTGATCCTCCATGTTGTCTCTTCTGACTCCATCCTAAAACCCCCAATATTCTACATTTGCACCCCGTGATTACTTTGCTACTATTACTAACTATCATTCTTTATGACTCTTGTGGTCTGTAATTCTCTTTGCAAGCTGAAAGCTCTTCCATGGGCCGAGACCAAAGACAGTGTCTGCCTGAGCTCTGTGCAGGGGGGTCTCAGAGCCCCTGCCAGGATCTCAAACCTTCCAGGGCAGTCAGGGGAGCGCCCTGGACCCCGACAGAGAGGGAGGCTTCTCTGATGGTTTGCTGTCCCAGAACTCTCTCACAAGCCAGCACTGCGACTCCATCCTGCCATCAAACCTCCAGAGCAGGGCTGGCTGTGGCTTTGGCAGCCTCTCTGATCACTTGGAGGGGCACAGAAGGGTTTTTGACAATGTTGAACACTCAGACAGCTCCATTGTCCCCTCAGACTCTTTCATAAGAGTTCAAGGCTGTCTGTCCATCGTTTTGGTGTCCCTGAGCTCTGTCTGAATGTGAGACAGGGCAAGCAACTCTCTCTGTTAATGATTGCTCTGTGTAAGGTGATCACTAAAATGCTTTAAACCTTTTAGGTATTAATATTAAGTGGATTTGCATTGAATAGATCTGTCTAATGAATCAGCTTATTGTATTCACTGACAAAGTCATGGGCATGAAGGAAATGCTATTATCTGTGCAGCATTCTCTCACTTCTGTGAAGAGGAGCCCTCCTTAGCAGCCTTCTATTCTCTTGATGTCGATTATAAATCGTGAGGATTCTGACCTCTGCTGCATATTAGCACTGAGAACTTTCTAATGGTTAGCTCATAATTATGCTTCTTCTTTGTTTTCCTTTTATTCTTCGTTAAAAGATAACTTTATTTCAGATCTTTTAATTCCCCCAGGTAGTCCATGAGGACTTTGATGTGGGAAAATTAATTTAGGGGAAAAAAAAGGAAATTACATCTTTCTGGAGAGTCTTTCTCCTTCTAAACACTGCCATCTCCACTAAAGTATCTTTCACTGTGCATTACCTAACTGACTTTATACTGTCTCATTTAATTTGCACTGACTCAAAAAAAGTCAAAAAACCAGTAACAATTAACAATAATAGGTGTTACAATAACTTGATTTTGTCTGACTTCCTCTGCCTGATTTCTAGAAGCCAGTAGGTGCAGGTGAGGTCAGGTTCCTTTATTGGCAGGCCTGTCTCAAAGGCCATAAAGGCAATGAAAGTTTCACCCCCAGCACTGTAGATGTCAGGATTTCAACAGGCTGTAGATTTCAAGAGTTTGGGATGTTCCCATAGCCACCTCCAATGGTCATGTATTCAAGTAGGCTGATAATTTAACTTTGCTCTCTTCAAATCTTTCTCTGGAGCATCCACCACTGTTGCTGTGCTCAAGAAGAACATCATTATACACAAATAAAATATCCCTGGTTATCTTGGGTGCAGACATTATCAAAACTGAAAAAGCATTGAATGTAGAGAGCCTAACATCCTTCAGATGGGATAATTAAAGTTTCTTTACCAGAACTCAAATCAGCTCAACAGGTCTGCCCCCTTTAACCCATGAACCTGCTGGAAAATTATTTTGAAAATTAAACCACAACCACTGCTTATTCAGGCCTATATTTGCACTGTGAACTGGGCTAGTGGCATCTTTTGGTACAAAGAAAAAACCTGAATCAAATAGGAAAAATACAGCATAGGTTCAGTATGTGTGCAAGGCTGAGGAACACAGGAATGTTTCAGGGATGGTGCTTGGGGTAAGGGCAGGAACAGGGAACTTTTGTCCAGTTTGTCAGATGGAGCTGACATACACATCCTGCCCTCCTGCCTCTCTTTCTGGGGCACAAATTATGCAGAAATAGTTTAAAACTGCATCCCAAAAAAGACCTGAATAGGGAGCCTGTTGCCTCCAGCAGATTTGATTCCCGCTTTGAGAGATCATTTTCAGTTGACCTTGAAGCTGAAAACCAACAGAATTCTTCATGTACAAAAAATGACTGGAGAAGGAAGCCAGCAACTATTTGATGTAAAATGCAGAAATAATCTGCAGGAACATGTTTTGTTGAAAACATGCTGGCTCCAGGTCCGTATTTTCTCTCACCACACAGAGATATGTCCAAAAATCTTGTCACAAAAACTTTGCAGACCTCCAAGTCAGATCTTTTTCATACATAGAGAGAAAGATACAGAGATGGTGACTAGAAATAAAAACTAAACTCTAACTTCAAACTCTGAACTCTGGTGCCAAAACAGAATATTTATATTGGGGTTTTTTAGAAAAAAAATGGAGGTGGGAAATCCATCTCCTGCTCAGGTTTAAAACCAGCCCTTAAAAAGACTTTAAATCCTTGCAACCTCTTAAAGATCTGTCTTTGTTTGTAGGAACACAGACCCTTATGAGGTATTTTAATGAAAACTTCAGGCAGAAAGTAATACTTGACAAAATGGCCCCAAACCTGCTGCTGATTGCACCTACTTTCAGCACAGAAGAAAATTGGCAGAGATTCCACACCTAGCACAAATCAAGCAGAGATATTCAACCAAAAACCTCTCACACTGAAGTGAGTCACTTTACCTCAAGAAGTGACTTTATTGTCCTGGAAAATGAGAGAAATCAGACCCCATTTGAGACTAAGAAACCCTTTCCCATTAAATTTTCATCAAACAAGACAGATACTGCCAAAAAGTTTCACTTTTGACAGCTCAGCTTTTACTGTCCCTCTGATCTTCCCTCTTAGTGCCACCCCCCACAAAAAAAACCCCTCAACACAGCATATTCTCCATCATCTCTGCTGACTGTAATTTCCAAGTAGCTTCACATGAACTCCTACAGTAATGAACAGTAATTAACACATTCTCTTAACTCATCCTAGATTTTAATGTTGAACTCAGACAAGCAGCAAGGACTATTAACTTTTATGAGTGCATAATGACAGAACAAAACCTCCAAGTGTAAGTGACCTCCAAGACTTGTTTTGATTCCCAGACACTGAGAAATAAATAACTTGTGCATTATATCATGCAGGATATTTATTGGGGCAAAATAAATCAGGTATGTTGATTAAAAGTAACATCCCAACTTCTATAAAATTTGGCCTCAACTATTAACCAGTTTGTTTACTGTCAAACTGATGAAAAAAATTTCTGACCTCCCCAAGTCAGAATATCTCTTAGACTAATACTTCTAACTTTGATATACACCTCATGTCCTTTAGTTTTTCTAATATTAAACAGAAATATATTATATTAGGACAGAAAAACTATTTAAACTTTTGCCTTCTAGCAATGAAGACACCAGAAGCACTGTTGTAAATTCCTCCTTAAGTCAAAATAGAGAGCAGTCATACCAAAAGTCATTTAATCTTGAAACAGGGAGAAAAGGATTTCTCCTACCTGTTGAGGGTTAGTTTTGTGCTGTCACAGGTCTCTGAAGCAATGGGCTGACCTTGGCTGGATGTCAGGTGCCCACCAAAGCCACTCTGTCCCTCCCCTTCCTCAACTGGACAGGAGGAGAAAAATGCCATGGGAGCCTCGTGGGCTGAGCCAAGGACAGGGAGATCACTCCTCAGTTATCACCACAGATAAAACACCATGGAGTTGGCTCAGTGATGTTAATTGAATTTATTACCAGCTAAATCAGCATATGATAGTAAGATATTAAAACCAAAAATCTTAAAACACCTCACTCCCACCCCTCTCTTCTTTCTGGGCTTTACTCCCAGCTCCTCACCCTCCTCTCCAGTGCTGTTGAGCTGTTGGATTCTCAGCAGCTGAGTCTGAGTGAAGCTGCTGCCCCACACGGGGCTGTCACTGAGATTTTCATCCTTGGTGGCTCATGGGATTATTTTATCACATGAAAATAAAACTATGAAGTGAGATTTCATTTTCTTTCTTTTTGTTTGTTTGGGTTTGGGTTTTGTTTCTGTTTTTGGTTTTTGCCTTTTTCCCCCGCCATGTTAAGTAATTTTAGTTTGTTCTATTGTATTCCTTAATGTGATTTTTACATCTCGTGCTAAGTGTCTCTGATGGCATGACATTCATGGGTTCTCTTCGGAGAATTCTGATTATTTTTACACTCCAGGTGCATTGCTAAAGGTAATAAATAAAGTGTGATCTTTCTAGACCTTTTATATTCTGACTGGTGGTAATTTCTGCCTGAGAGTTTACTGTGGGAAGGAAGTTCCTGCCTCTTCTTTTCTGTCTTACCTCACCATGTTAGACACAATCTCTGAAAGAACAGCTTTGATTGAAAGGTGCTTTGTGCACTGTGGATTTTTAAATCCTTCCCTTCTGTGGCTACTTCCCACACAGCAATGTATCAACACATTTTGCCAGATGGGATAAAAAAAAAAAATCTCTGACCAGCTCCTGTTACTGGTTTTGCTCCAGTTCAGGTGAAATTCCTTGAAGTGGGAGATTTGCCTGAGTAAGGACTGACTAAAATTAGGCAGGACCCTGAGAGATTGACCTGTACTGGGACTGAAATAACTGCTCTTTAGCTTTTCACTGCCTTTATATAGTTCCTACTTTTTGCTGCACTGCTTCCCAGGCATGGCAATAACACTCTGGTATTAATGCTAGGCATTTTCACATAACCTGAGTAGCTCCAAAGCAATCTGATACCAAACCCACATTTTATCTTCTTTAATGTATTCCAGTCTAGTTCTGAGTAATCAAAATCTCAATTTGTATTTACCAAGGCTTCTCCTACGTTTTACATTTTATTTGCTCGCCCATGTAACAGTGTAATTATTTCTTTCTTGGACACACCATGAATATTGAAATAATTAGTTTGTTCCTTGTAACTTTTCCAGGTTAAGTGCAGTCAGTAACAATCACATCATATCCCTTTCTCCAAAGTCCACTTATGATGTGACAAACCTTCTGCAAAGAGCAACTTCCATTGCCAACTGACATGCAAATGTACTTGATTATAATTACAGTGCAAAATGCACTGTGAAATGGCTAATAGAAAGAAATGACTGAATGAAGCATAATTATACTTATCAAACTAACTTGAAGGTTTGGTTTTCTCATTAATGAATGCATTGAAATTCACTTTTACTCCACCTTCTTAGGGTTTTCTGGAAAATATCAAGTATGATCTTCTGAAATTACATGAGAAATGGTATTATTTTCCCTATACAGAAATCAATTTTGGACTCCAAATCATTTCATGGTCTTTGACCTCAAATGACTGCCCTGAACATGGATTTTTCCCCTTAACTCTTTCATTGCAATTGGAAATATCATTCCCTTGCTGTCAGGCTGTTATTGCCAAGGGCTGCATCCTGGCTGGGGCTGCATGTAGGCAGCTCCTGGTGAGGGGAGATTTGCAAGTATAATTTTGTTTTGTCACCACCCAAACCACTGAACACAATCCACCTAAGCAAACAGAACTCTTGGAACAGAGAGGAGAAGTGAAAAAAACATCTCTGGAGCAGTGTGAGGATCCCTCCTCCCCCCTGAGGAGGAAGCAGCAGCACAGACAACCTGTGGAGAGCAGATTGCAGCCCCATTTCCTGTTCCCCTGCACCTCAGGGGGAGAAACTGGGAATTAGCTTCTCCCTCCTGCAGAAGGGAGGGGTGGCCTTTTAGGATTTGGTTTTATTTCTCATTCCCGACCCTCATCTGACTGCCAGTAAATTTTACTAATTTCCCCAAACTGAGTCTCTTTTGCCTGTGACAGTAATTGACAAGGCATATAATTTCAGCAAAGGGTGAAAAAAGGATATTTTGGGGGTGGGGGGAGGTGGGGAGCAGAGAAGAGAAGGTGGTTATAAGCTTTCTTTCAGCATTAATAACATGAAANGCACCTGGAATCCAGCCAGGGTCAACCCCCCCTCACCAGGTTTGTGTTTCAACATTTTGCTTTACAAGAGTTCCACAGAACCAGTGTAAATAACGAACATCCTGTAATTTGATATGGCTTTCTGCTGGTTTATTTGGCACAGTTAAAAACAGTTTATAAAAGATCCAAAAAAGCACAGCCCCTCAGAAATATTTGAGGAGAATTCTTTTATCTGCTACAATCATTATCACCATGTCCCATGTTATTGGACTACTGGGAAATGCTCTTTATGCCCCAATTCCAGCTGGGAATAGAGATCATGCCCTGGAGCAGGGCTGTGCCTCACTGCTGCCTTGGCCACACGTTGGTGTTCAGCATTTATACCCAGCCTTTTTGGGATTTGTCACATCCTCTGGGCCCAGGGTGTCTGCAGGTGCAGGAATTCACTCACATATGAGGACTGGAGCTGTGCCACTCTGCAGGACGTGAGTTTTGAGTCTCCAGATTCCAAATTTCTAGAAGCAGATGGGCACTTGACAGTGGGTAATCTTGGCAGTGTGGTCTCAAAATCATTAATAAATTCCTTCCTGCTGGCAGGACCTGGAATGCTGGTGGTTCCCTCAAGCTCCCTGCTCCCTCATGGCACCTGTGTGTTTTGGACATTCATTTCTTAATTTCTTCCAAGGTGTTGAAAATACTTTCTGCCTGGCATTATGCAAGGACATGTAGATATTGATCCTGCTAGATTGTTGTTTACTTTCAGGGATTGAAAAAGGGCTGGGCTCCAAGTGGCTGCTTCCAAGTGTCCACTCCTAACAGTGCAGACAGAATAAGGAGAAGAGCTGACTGTGTAATTATGGATGTAAATTCTGAAATGTCTGCAAGTGACAGATTTTTTTTTCCAATCTTGTACTCTCAAAACCTCCATTTTTTTGTCAGCAAAATGACTATAGAAAAACTGAGGAAAAAAAGATCCTTGGAACTGCAAATTTTTTGTTCAAGAAAAGACACTCCATCTTTTAACAGTGGTGTGGAAAGAATTCTCAAGGGAATTTGTGAGCACTATTAAATTTTAAGATCTGACACCTTCACTGGAGACAGTCTACATTTTGAAAATCCAGTTAGGATTTACACCAAACTGCCTTGGCCCAGATGTTGATATTCTCAGCTGCAAAGGCAGCTTTAGGGGCTGGAGGACAGGATGCACGGATCCCTTTCCCACACACCTCTGGCAGTGGATTGTTGTCACCTCATCCTCTTGTTCCTCGTTCCCTCCTGGTCTGTCCCATCTGCAGAATGTGCAGGAGCCACCTGTTGTGCCACCTTTAATTCACAAAGGATCTTCAGCTCAGTGGAGCCCCAAGTGCCTCTGTGGCTGTTGTTGGCTTCAAGGACAATCAGATAGGAAACAAAATTAACTTAAAGCACTTATTGATAAATAAAAAGAAAAAAAAAAATCCCTCTCTCTTTATGTAATCTTATGGATTCTCTTTTCCCTCTTTAAAGTAGTAGCTTTCAGCAGTAGGAAGGATCTTCACAATGATTTGAGCTTGGTACTGAAATTGAGAATGTCTGATTCCAGGGACTGCTGCAAAGATTTGCCCCTTCTTTGTCATTATTACAAACCAGGAGATCCCAAAGTCTCAGCAGCAATAATGGTTCACAAGTGGGAGACTGAGCTCTTGGCAAGCCTAAAAGTGTCTATCATACTTTCAGTCGTGACCCTGATACAATAGTAAAATGTTAATAGTGTTAGGAATAATTAAATCCTTACCTTATTACATATGGACTCATTTGAAAGCTCATTATTTATTTGGCAAGTACTTAGCATAACAAATTAATCTGAAGTGACACATCAGAATAAAGTAGGTAACTCAAAATGAAATCCAAAATCAAGATTAAAGAGGGTAAGATCCCGTTTATTTATATTAAATATACTAGTAAAATATTTTGATAAATGGAGGAGCTTCAAATGGCTGTGGAAAAAAAAAAAAAGAGGTAAGATCACAGATAAAAGAGAAAATATTTTGATAAATGAGGGAGCTTCAAATGACTGTAGAAAACTAAAGAGAAAGAGATCACAGAAGATCACAGGTGGAGTTAATTGAGATTTTTTTGTGGGAGAAGGGTCCAATATCCAGGGAGTCTAGAGAATAGTTCAGTGTGTGGCTGCTTGTTTAGGAAAGCTCCCTGGGATGGTTTCTTTTCCTGGCCAGATGTCCTGATTCGAGCACCACAGCAGCACTTTCCTGTGTGGTGCTTCTCTCTGAAGGGTGGCCAGGGGGCCAGGCTGTCACCTTGGCTCCTGCCAAGTTCTCTCAGGGGTTTCAGGGGGCAGCAGGTGCCTGAAGCAGAGGTGTCCCCAAGAGACAGAAATGCAGTGTGAGACTCACAGATGCACGGCCTTGGGGAGGAGAGGGAGGGGAAATCTGATTTGTGTGCCCAGCTTCACTACCAGCAGGAACAAATGTCAGTGCTGCTGCAGCCAGTGGTGGTTGCAGCTTCTTGAAATGGGCTTTGGAATATTTACTGCACAGGGAAATTGTATGCTGCTTTTTTTTTTTTTTTTCATTGTTTTTTCGCTTTGTTTGGGTCGTAATTCAAGGAAGCATTTAAGCCTTTCAAGCAGATGAATGCTTCCATTGAATTAAAAATTAGGCATGTCCTTAAGAACTTTGCTAGTTCAAGGCCTTCATCACAAAATGGCATAAATAAAGCTCTGCAGAGCTCGTGTGAATCAGCAAGATTTACCTCTTTGAATCCCCTGAACA
>VZUA01074685.1:10825-21518 GCA_013401035.1 Horornis vulcanius | reverse complement strand
AAAAAAAAAAAAAAAAAAAGGCCCACATCAAAAAAACCAAAACCAAACAAAACTATAAAGCTAATAAAAACACCCTAAGGACCCCAAACTCCACCACAGTTATTCTGTGTGCAGTTATTTGTACAAAGAAATATTTGAAAGGCTAAAACTTAGTTTTAGCTGGATCATGCCTTGAATTTCCTGCCCTGCTTAATAATTTTTCACTGAAATCTATTTGAGGCTCCTTTTTTCTTCTACTCTCAGGCATTGACTTCTATTTGGACTGGTAAATACATGAACAATCTGGCTCCTATTAGGTCATTAAATATATGAAATGAGTGCCCATTCTATGGGACTGAATGATTGACTGATGCACTTCTTCATAAAAGGTTGGCACCGTTCCTGGAACTGCTCAGTGATTGGAATGGATTCATTTGTAGAGTCAAGCACAATGAGACAGTCTGAAAAGTGCCCCCTTGGAAATGATCTTGGTCTGGGCTGTTCAGTGTATGGCCAGGCAAAACCTCTCTGAGAGCTGTGCTGTATTTTCTTGTCTTCCATAAATCCAAGGTGGATAACATTTCATCAAATATCCTTTCTCTACTGGTGCCTCATACTCTTAAACTCTATTTTTTATTTGTCATTCCCAAGCACTGCAATCTTGTTTTACACAATTATTCAAAATCGAAGTAAAAAAAGCAAAATCAAAAAACAGCTGCAGAACATTGGCTATAGTTTTGAGCACAATAGCCTGTACCATGTTATAAGGTGAACAGAAATTTCTAAAATTGAATGTCAGTTGTTAATACAGACACATCACTTCTCATCCTTGCTTGTGTTCAGAACCTTTCCGCAGAAACAAGGATGGATTTTCTGCACTGGGACAATGCCTCATTTAGTGCATAATATCTATGCCAAGTCATTGTGCATGAGTGTCTGAATGGACTTGTGTATATATTTGGGTTTGCTTCAGAATTGACTCACACCAAACTTGTTTTATGTTAGTGTCATTAACTTCTTTCTTAATCACCCAAACGTCACTTTGCTTCAATGAAGATATTTTTTAAAATAGAATTTAGCCCGTGATGAGGAATTTTTCCTTTACAGGAACATCTCCTTACTGTTCTTAACTGAGCAGTGAAATTTCAAAAGCGAATGTGCATTTTTCACTGTGTGACAAGCAGCTGTAACAGATAGCTAATGTAAGGTAGGAAAATTACACTGCATTTCAGTGTTTGTTCAGGTAAATACAACAGCAAAAAGCTTAAATGCTGTTAGAATTGGGCATGATCATGCCCACCCACACAGAAAAAAGAGCTCAGACTAAAGTTAGTCTACAGGTAATTTTGAGATTAAACTGCTTGCCTCAGTTTTGCTTTCTGTTTGCAAGAGAGAAGATTTTAAAAACTCAGTAAGAAATAATAAGGAGATTATAATTAAACTTCAGAGAAGTCATGCTGACTGTTCACATGCTTCATCCTTTAATGACTGTATCTTTAAAGCAGCTGTGGCATCTTTGTCTTAGAAGAGGTTTTATGAAGTCACTTTTTAAGGAGTGCTGGCTGGGTTTTGATATGCTGGTCAAGCAGTGATTCCAAATGCAGTCATTTAAGATTACAAGCCTCATATCAAACCATTTTCAAAGTCTTTGCCATTGTCCTCAATGAGTCTTGGATTATACCATTTATCAGAAATTCTTCATTCATCCCTAAATCATATTCCTGATCCCTGCCTTTGAGTCTTTGCCCTGTCATGTTCTTTATCTTTCACTCTGTGTCTGTCTGTTCCTCAAGTCTCTGTCTATCCTCTGCCAGCCTCCTGCCACTGCAGGCACTTCCAGGGACCAGCTAAAAGAGGCCTCCTCTTTCCATCATTCCTCCCTCTGATTTCAGAGGGCTCTGCCAGGCAGCTAACTTTCAGGGAGCTTGCCATCAAACTTTGGATCTGATCTCTCAGCAGCTGAAAAGCTGCCACGTTGCCTGCTGCTGGATATCCTTGTACTGAACTGGTGGCTTTGATCCCACAAAAAGAGACCACACAATTACGGCGTCTACAACACATCTTTAGACCACAACTTTCAGGTATCAAATTCTTCTGCTTTCACTTCTCTTTCAGAGACCTCNAAAAAAAAAAAAAAAAAAGCTGCTGTTTCCCTGATGTGGAATGTTTTACAAGAAATCGATGTCATTAAGTGATTGCTATCTTGGCACTGTGGTGCTTTGCTGGCACTTTTCAAGACAATGTCTGCAGTTATGAACATATGTGCTCGCTGTCTCTCCAGCACTTTGATGCAGACAGGGAACACTGAGCTGTAAGAAAAATGAGGTTTGTACCTGGATTATGGCAGGAAGATTTCACACTAATTTTTTTGTGGCCTTAAAACTAACTCGATAGGACACTCCCTGCCTTGTCCAAAGGTGTCTCCTCATTCCTGGACGTGTTCAAGGCCAGCTTGGATGGGCCCTGAGCATCCTGAACTAGTGAGTGGCATCCCTGGCCATAGCAGGGTGTTGGACCTAGATAATTACATTCCCCTCCAATCCTAACAACTCTACATTTCCATGATAAAAATGGGGGTTTTAAACTCTTTCATATGGTCTTGGAAGTTCATATTAGCATGGCTCTTGCAGTCACATAAAGCATCAAATGCTCTCATACATTTGGTTTCTGCATTGTTTCCTTTTGGTTACTGTGTTTTCTTTCTTAGTGCACTTACAATTCCAACCCAAAGAAGCAGAATATTTGAAGTTAATTACGGTCTAATTCTGCTAAGTGTAATTTATTAAGAGGAAAATATTTTTCAAATAAAAAAATCTGAACAACTGCTGTCACAGAATATGAAGAGGAAGGGCCTGTAATTTCTATTTATAATTGAATACGTATTTTCTATTTATAATTGAATACCTAATATAATATAATTGTATGGTAATAGGTGGTAGCATACAGGTTGAAGTTGTCTTGGATGAAGCCACTAGAAAAATAGGCTTGAGATTCAAAAAACTGAATCTGCTGTGTTGATTTATTTCTTATTACCTCTGATTAAAAGTTAGATATGGCTTATATGAAGTTAAGATGAATTGAATCAATGTCTTGAGATTTTTGAGTCAGGTTTTTTGAGCAAAGAAAATAATCTCAAACATTGTGTGAAAATACAAATATTTTAAAATTCCTTCAAATCTTGGTCATTAATAAAAATGGATTATCTTTTTTTCCTCTTCTCCTTACAAACCTCTTGTTCTTGCCAGCTTGGTTTTGTTTCCTTGTTGATTTCAGTAATTTTGAGGACATTTACGTACTGAAGACACTGAAATGTGTATCTGGGAAGGGGTTTTATTGGACATTACACAAAACTATAAAAATGTGCCTATTCATAAATTGATTTATTCATGAAACTAGCAAATATATTTAAGAATGATAGCCTCCTAAAAAATTCAGCCCTGGAACATTAGTGCAGGTAAACATCATAAATAATTATCTTAAATTGGTTACCAAGGCAGTGTAGCAGTATTAAGTTGCTATGGAAATGTTTGGCTCCTGCTCAGAGATGCCAGCACAGCTAATGCAATCTCTTCTAGTTACATCACTTCAGCCAGAGAAAAATCAAGAGGGGGGAAATCAGTGATATATGTGGGATACAAATCAGGATTCTTGGAAAAGGGGATGCTTAAGCCATAAAACTGATATGTTTTGAGTTGTCTCAAATGTCCATACTTCATGTCCAGAGCATTTCACAGAAAGGAAGAATGTTCTTCATCTTGGCAATTAGAAAGACAAGAGTCACATCAAGCTGTGCATAGATTTTTCCTGTCCAAACTGCCATGAATCAATTCACCTTGTCATGTTTAGCAAATCTCCAACTAATTTTTTAAATGTGTATTGTTGTTATGAAATACACAACTCTCTCTGTTAGAAATTGTTTGGGATTATTTTCTGAAATATGGTTATATCATGGTATTGAAGAGGAAATAAGAGAATGTGCTATGGCAGCCTAAAACATGATATTTGCACTCTAGCTTGGACTTTCAATATCATATGTTAAGAAAATAAAGGAGATATTGACAGTTTGACAGCCTTAGTTCCCACAAGTAGCATAAAAAGACTGTAATCTCTGATTTACAGAATATTGTACTACTGAAATGTTTATTTTGAAGTAGAACAGCCCATTCTTACTGCCTGTTCAAATATCCCATCAGAGTGAATTGCTGAAAGTTTCCACAATTGCTTTGTGCACTAAGAAACTTGCAGCAGATGTTATTTGTTGAGACAGTATTTTATTCTCTTCTTGCATAAATAAGATGAAATGAAGGTTTGAAGCAGATGTCAGGTGTGGAAATGGTGACTATTACATGGATCATTCCCATTTCATTTGAAACTATTGTCTGCAGCTTTAAAGAGTGAAAGTACTTTCTTAATTAGTTTGAAATTTGTCATTAGTTCAAAATTTCTGTAGCTTGACAACAGACTAGTACTAAGAAACTTATTTCTTCTATACTTGAATACTTCTATACTTCTATACCTTGCATAAAAATGATACCTTTTTTATACCTTCCTTCCAAAAAAAATCACAATGAAATGGTTGAATAATAGATATATTAGGGAAGAAAATGTACTGTTGTTCAAGAGTATTTTCAATAATTTACCGGCTTAACTCTTGGCTTTCTCAAAATTTCAGAGGTTTGGCTTTGGAGTTCATGTATGGACTTCAAAGAATCCAAGGTAATTTCATTGAGTGCGTTATGAGTGTCTGTAAAGTGCTCCCTGTTCCTTCATGATTGGAGGTTTGTATTAGAAGTCTCAATATTGAACTCCTAACTTATATACATCGATGTGTTTCTCATAATAAAATAGGCTTTAATTTCTAGCTATATTATGCCATCTTTGGTTTCTCAGTTTAGTTTTTCCAAGTATCCATATCATTTTCCAGACAGCCTGATTATCTTCAGGTGTCTCCCATGCCCTTTGACTACCTACTGCAGTTTTCTTAAAGAAGCAAAACAAGCACGAAGTGTTTGCTTGAAATTTACAGAAAGACAGCATTTCAAAGTGTGAAATTTGCATAATAGTGAGAATAGGCTGGAGGAAACATGTGAATCACAAGGACAGGGATGTGCTCTGCAGGATAATGTGGTGGTGGAGCCCTGCTGGGGGCTGGGAGTGGTGTTGAGCCAAGTGGATGGGTTAAGGCAGCAGTGGTTTCTCTCTCATTAAATAAATACACTATTAAAGTGCTATTGGAGTAGAATCATAGCATAGTTTGGGTTGGAAGGGACTCTAAAGATCACCTGGCACTCCCCCACCATGTCCTGGACAGACACACCTTCCCCTAGACCCGGGTGCTCAGGGCCCATCCAGCCTGACCTTGCACATGCCGGGCATGGAGCACCCTCAGCTTCTCCAGACTGCTGTGCCAGGGCCTCCCCACCCTCAGAATAAAGAACTTCTAACTCATATTTTATATAAACCCTTCCAATTTAGAGTCATTCCCCTAAATTGCTCCATGCCTTGTGAGATGTCTCTCACCAGATCTCTCAGAGCCTCTTTAGATTCTGGAAGGTGCTCTGAGGTGTCCCCAGAGTATTTTCATCTCCAGGATGAGCAGCCACGTCTCCCAGCCCATCTCCATAGCAGAGGTGCTCCATCCTCTGAGCACCTTGGTGGCCTCCTCTGGGCTGGTTCCAGCAGCTCTGTGTCCTCCCTGTGCTGGGCACCCCAGAGCTGGATGCAGCACTGCAGGTGGGGGCTCAGGAGAACAGAGGGGCAGAGCCCCCTCCTTGGGCCTGCTGCTTTTGATGCAGCTGGGGGTACAGTTGGCTGTTCTGGGCTGAGAGCTCATTATTGACTCATGTCCAGCCTCTCAGATCTGGAATCCCCAAGTGTTTCATCAAAGGGCTGCTCTAAATCCATTCTCCACCCAGCCTGTACTTGAATTTGAATTTCCTGTTCTATTCCATGACTGATTTCTGAGTCTTTTGATCACAATTCAATTTCTAGATTTCTACATCTGAGGGGAATAATATGCACCTGAATTATGGGCAGATATTCACCCACAGTATTTCTCTGAGTCCTTGGAAGACTCAAACAGCCACGGATATTTGGCAAAATGTACAAACTTCATGAGAGCTAGAACTTTTTCTGTTGGAAAGCCTGGGCTGCATTGCTGCAGTACAGATCATCATCTGTGGATTATTTTGAAGATTATACACACAATTTATGTAAACTACAGTGAAAATATAAATGAGTCATACTATGTACCCAAACTGTTGGGACCTACCAAATCCAAATCAAAGTGTCAGGATCTATTGCTATCTCTGCAAACAGTGCTTCCAGAAAAATATAGCAACACTCCTGAAACAATGTTGTAATTTTAAGGGGGGGAAAAATGGATTTTGAATATAGATAGACTGCAAACTAAGCTTAAAAGGTGTTTCCTCCCCACTCCCCTAGCCCTGTCAGGTTTTGTCAGAAAAGGGAAATAGCATATGTAAAGTTTTAACAGTATTCAAATGTCTTTTTGTAACTTGAAAAAACTTTCCGCCACTTAATCATGGACTTGATAAGAGCTGTGATAGTGATTAAAAAAAAAAGCAACTAAACTACTCCCTCCTTGGTGCAAAAATATGTTTCAGTGCTCTTTATTGCCTTGAAGTTGAGATTGTTTGTTGAGGGGAAAGAGGAACATAATGGGAAAGTTTCCTTCTGCTCCTTAACCATCCAGAAGACTTGAAAGGAACTTCTGTTTCAGTGGATTGATGACACTTGGCCAGGGATATCAGCTACAGCTAAAAGTGCTCATTCTGTTCTCAGTCAGAGAAGGAGACTGGATGCCAGCTCTGAAAAGCCATTTTTCTTCCTTGGCCTGAAGTAGTAGGTATGTGGCAATCTGTCAAGTGCAGTCCTGTGGAAATCAGGGAGCTTGGCTGACAGATGCTATCAGGAAAGGAAATGCACCAAGTTGTAAGATTGAAGAATTGTCACATAACCCTCTTGGTGTTGGCAGATCATGTAAAGCAGCCTGTGTGGTGTCTGAGGCTGCAATAACAGCCAGAGAGGTTTTTATTTCCACTCCTCAGTAGTAAACAGCCATTAAAGTCAAGCAATGCTGGTGGGTTTTGTCGACTGCTCTTTGAATCAAGTGTAAGGAGGAAGGCACTAGGGGGTTGCAAAGAGCAAACATTTCCTTCCCAGCAAGGTTTCCCAAAGCAGGGCAGAATAGGATGGAGATCCATCAGATCTGTGGAAAGCTGGTAGATGTGTTGATGTGGCAAAGAGACGGCTCTGTCAGCAGAATTTGAGGCTGAAACTTGGAAAGGACCAAGGAAATTTCAATGAAAAGTACGTTTGTGCAGCAAATTCTCTACATTTTAACTTCCCCCTTCCTCAGCTGTTACACCACACATAAATTTTGCAATTCAATTAAGAAAAAAAAAAAATCCTTTCTCACATGAACTCAAGAGCATCTTGTGTTTCTGTGGGAAAATGGAGTGAGATAATGGAATATTCTGTCACCATGAGCCAAGTGGGAGCAGTATATGTAGCAATGGGAAGGGATAAATAAATGGAGAAAGCTCAAGGTACAACAGAAATATTTTATATAATCCAACTGCATCATCCAACCCCATTGCCTGATACCTGCTGCTCCCATACCTGTAACTCCAAAGGGATGCCAAGAAAGGACACTTTAAAGCTGTTATGTGGGAGACCTTTGAAGATTGTGACAGAAATAGGAAAGTAAGAAGAGAAAATGAGAAGCAACTTGACCCTAAATAGGCCAGGCAGCCTATTACAGAAGAACTGGGGAACATTTTGATCTAGAAAATAAGTCATAAGTAGCAGCTGTTGTGCTCTTAACAGTAAATGCAGAAGATAAGCTGGTTGAAGTGCTACTTTGACTTCCTTAATTTGTTAATACTAATGATTTTTATTTCTGAGAGCTGATGAAATCAGGTCAAGCTTGTAAAAAAAGATCGATTTTAAGAAAAGCTCTTGAAAGCATAAATGTAAAATATAATTTTAAAGGAAAGGAAAAATTTTTCATGCATTCTCCCACAGTCTGTTGGGTCCCAATGAATAATGAAAGCAAATTTAAAAAAATAAAACTGATTGTTTTAATAAATTTGTTAATTAAAGTAGAGTCTTTTTATTTCTGGTGGAAGGCCAGCATGTCTTGCATCCTCTGTGGGATGCTTAACTCTCTAATACCCAGAATTAATATAAAATTTTGCAAAGTATGCACTTACAAGAACAGATGGGGGTGATTAAAGGGTGGCCTATTATTCAGTCCCTTAACACCAAATACTGTTGTTTGATTTCCATTTAGTAATGTTGGAGTTTGTATGTGTTCAAATTTTAATTACAATCATTTCCCATGTCTGGTATTTTCTTTCAGTTTTAATACATCTGATTAGGGCTTCAGGGCTTCCTTATCTCACTTTCACCATTTAAATGAGATTTAAAATCTTCAGGGGGTTCCAATATTCCTTTCTGGACTGCTGAGGGACTCGGTTCCTTAGCATTGTGTTTATTAGATTGTATTACTTTAATTCTTCTTTAGCAAAGGTTCCTCTTGAAGGTAGTGAAAGCTGTGTGTGCTCAAAGCCTGTGCAGGATCACACCCTGCCTTCTCCAGAGCTCTGCTTTAGAAAATGCTTCACTTTCAGCAGCAGATTTGCTGACTCACAGGCTAATGCTTGTCTCATGTCTGATTTCTAAAGGTTGCTATTCTGAGTTCTTCCTTTGAGATACTAAACTTATGCTGCTTTGCAAGGTGTATTGATTTTCTAAAAATCCGTGACCTTTGAAAATCGAGCTGTGGGGTTATAATCTTCAAGGGGATGTTTTGGAGACCCGTTTTCATGGGCTGATGTATTAGGGGACATCAATCATTAATTAAATTCTAACAGAGTCAGTATGTGGTGGCATCACCATCATGGCTTGGGGAAGAAAAGCTCTGCAGCTTCCTGCAAAACCTGCAGCTGAGGGATAAATGAACTGTCCAGAAGTTAATCCTTACAATTTCTAATTTTAACTGCATGAGTAAGCTGGGGAAATTTGGCTTCTCACAAATTATTCGTCACTAATTATTTCAGAACAATCTTGAAGACATTGCTGGGCAGAAGACCTTATGGTTAACACTGCCAGGAGAATTTGAGGATTTGGGCAACTGTGTTTTCTCACCAGTTCTTGATATTCTGCACATTTCCCAACATTGCTCTGCACGGGTGTGGAGGATTCCTGGTCCTGCTGCTTTGGGTCTTTGAAACCGTACAGTTGATCTCCAGGCTTCCCAAAAAAGGGCTTTTGCAATATTTTTCTGCCTAAACCAACCAAAATTTGAGAACCAAAAACATCCTTCAGAGACATCTTGTACATTGATGTACTTATCTGATAAAAAGATTCTGGCTCAGCATCAATTTTTTTTTTTTGGGNTTTTTTTTTTTTTTTTTAATTAAAAGCAGTTATAACTAAGCAAACTCATGGTATAAAATTTGAAAATTTTAATTAAGGCCCATATTTAATTATTCCAACAAGGAGTAGATGAGAAACTAAAAGCAGCAGCAAGCTGGTGAAATGGCCAATATTTTGTAAATGAGCTTCATTTGAGCGATGCCACTTGGAATATATTTAGTACCAAAATTACAGAACAATGGTAATGAAATAAGGGTTGCTATGTTTGTATCCACGCAATTTGCATTTAATAAAATATTAAAATACTACTGTGTTGTTATGCCTGCATAGTTCTGTTTGTTTATACCTTTACATGATTATTTCTGTAATGAGCAATCATTAGTTTAATACAATTTTTGAATGTGAGCAAGTGTAATCTCCAGGCTATTTGACAGCACATATTTTAACTTAAGTATGATCAAAGCATATTTCATTATCAGTTATAACCATTTCTAGAGAGAAAAAGCTTTAGAACAATTTGGATAAAATTGTTGAAAGGGGAACAAGTTTGGTTTTTCATCAGTAGTGCTTGTCAACTTAATCCTCCCCTCTGAGGCCCTGTGTCCCATTATATAAATGGGAGCCATCTGTTAATAAAATAGGTAATGAAAAGCACTGCTCAGGAATGGTTTACTCTAGAAAGCCAGAAAACCATTCCTACAGCTCTCCTTGTGGAAGCTGTCAGTTGCCATCGAATCAGGGAGATATATCATGACCTGAAAAAAAAGTCCTCAAGCACTCAAATATCTTATGAATTGGATTGGGGAGGAACAAATGCCCTCTCTATGGCACCTCTCACTGCAGAGCATGTCAGCAGCTGGAAAAATGCCAAGTTTGGGCAGAAATCCCAAACCCAAAGAATTGAATTTGGCAATAAGAAGCCACGTGGTCAGTCTGTTATTATAAAGCAGGAGTGTTCAGTATAGGGAGATGAAGGGAAAGAAGAAGCTTGAAGCTTGCCAAATTAAGGCATTTTAGTTTTTTATTCTATTGTCCCATTCTTCAGCAACCTGAATTACACAATTCCCTCATTCCCTACTCCCCTCATCTTGGTTCCTCTCCTGTTTTAACAGCTTATTTTGCATAACCAAAGGTTTTCAGTGTTCCATGGTTTTTGTCACGCTGTTATACTTTTTTTTTTTTTTTAATTAATGATAACTTTAATGCTGAATCACATGCCATACCATAAATTGTTTGCAGCTGCTATTGGTCAGAATTTCTATTAGCATTTTTTACATTTTCTGATTTTTTTTTTTTTGTTTGTTTGTTT
>VZUA01074677.1:0-40408 GCA_013401035.1 Horornis vulcanius | reverse complement strand
TTCATTGTGTAATTTAGGTTGGAATGAGGTCATCTAGTCTAGCTTCCTTCCTACATCAAACAGCTGACTTCAAAGCTAGATCAGATACATTCTGGGGCCTTGTCCAGTCAAATCTTGAAAATATTTGAGGATATGCAGTACATCTTTGCAAAAGATCGTTGAGATGGATAAACAGTTACTCTTTTATCCCCTTTTATATGCAGGAAATGGCTACATAGTTGACAAAATTTTAAAAAACTGGTGCATTATATTACATTGTGAGACTTTGAGTACCACAAAAGATAGAGTGTCCGAATAGTAATCACTTGTACATTTTTGAAATCCTGTCCTTGATTGACTTTTCCAGAATCATACAGAAAATTCTTACTCAAACTAACATTAGTATTAGTAGTTTGTTGCCTTCTTTTTAAAACTGCCACTTCCTCACACTGTTCAGTTTTCAATATGGAAAGGAGTAAAAGGCATTTTCTGTTGAGACAGTGCCACATTTTTATAGCAAGAGTTCCTGTTTCCCTTGAGTGCATTTTTCACATTGATTCAGTGCCCAGTGCAAATGAACTTTTAGTTGAAGAGTTGAGGGAAAAACAAGTTCAGAGTGGTAATTTAGAATTTATGCTCCCTACTGATACTTATTGGCTTTGCTGTTTGCAGGTTATCAACACAGGGATAAAAGTCTGGTCTCGCAACAGTGATGGTGAACAGTTTGGATGTGCTTTCAGATTAGCACAAGAGGTAATTGCATAGCATTGTGTTTTCAAAGGAAGAGGTACTTTGGTTTCCTCGAGAGCCTGTAAGACAGCAGGCATTAACTTTGTCAGATTAATGGTAATTTACATTTTCAGTATGGTTTAAAATGTGAAAATTGTTTTCTGGTATTAGGTAAAGCACGTACTGTTTTTAGCATTTTTCCTTCAGGAATCAGTGGTTAAATTTTGAAACAATTGTCTTTATTTATTAAACAGGGAATTTATACTCTTTACCCATTCATTCATGCAAGGATTATAAATGTCTGCATAGAAGATGTCAAAATTCTGCTAACCCAGGAAAATCCATTCTTAAGCAAATTTAGCAGTGAAACACAAAAGAAAGTCAAAGATATGGGTAAGACTCCTAATTTTGCTGTCACAAAATTATTTTTATACTTTGCTAAGAAGGCTGTGAAAATCCTGATAAACTGTGTTTGCTAAAAATTTTGACTTAAGTTTATCTTAAATATACTTGTTAGGTAAGTAAGCATTACTAAAAGCCAGTGTGCTGCTAGAAATTATAGTCCTGTCTACTTGCAGCCTCTAAGGTTTTTGAGCTTTAGAGAACAGAAGAATTGCCAAACTAAGGACTTCTGTGAAGTAGTGCTGTGAGGCAGCATTTAAAATGTCTGAACAAAGATTTTATACACGCTTCTGGTTTTTCTGCCTGTTAGTGCTCCAGCTGAAACTGTGTCTTCTGCAGTCATAACCTTATGTATCAAATATAGTTACNTATTAAGGTTTTATTTCCTCTACACTGGATGCTTCAAGATACAAAAATTGGTTTTCAGCCTTTTGTTATTGTTTTATTTCCAATTGATTGCTGATCCTTGTACTTCCGTGTTCGATGAGACAAAATGGGAAGAAAGAAAATGTTCTGAAGTTTGGTCTGGCATACTCTTACATTCATTTTAATTAAGGACAAGTTCCTTGCTAGATTCACTGAGTTAGTTAATCCACTGTGTGGATTTTGTATTTTAATTTGTTTGTTTGGGATTTTGGAAGAGGCAATGTTGGCAATTGCTTCTCTAACTATATAAGTACTTTGGTTTATTAAAAAAGGGAATAAAATCTGGTACTGTCTATAGTTTAGTGTACTGATGTAGATAACTGCTGACCATGTCATGCTCTTTGTTTGTCTAAACACTTTGTTTCCTTTAACATTTTCAGATTACAATCATTGTATCATTGTACCAAGTAACACATCTGTTTTGTTTTTGTTCCCGCTTCCATGTAGCCATGGGAAGTATAGTTCTGAAGTACGACCCAGACCCTGAGTAAGTAGATGTTTTGCTTTCCATGTATGCACATCTAAGACCTGCACAAGAATTTATTTTCAGTCAGCAAAAACAGAAGCAGAGGCATAGAGATGCAGAGAGGGAAACAGTAAAGCCATATAGCATACAGAGAATAAGACAGGGAAAAAAGCTGTCTTGTCTGTGAATTCTTAAAACAAGCATTGAATTTAGCTTCATAAAGGGGAGCTGGTAGTTGTGCTACAAATCAACAGGTCACTGCATGTGATTTATTTGTTTGTTTTCCTGTAAAGTCCAGCATTTGGAATTTAAAAAGTTACTTATTATTGTTCCTTTTTGTGGACAAACTGGACAAACTAACTTTTGTCAAGAAAACTCTTGAGAATTTTTTAAATTTAAACTTTCATTTTGCTATTCCTTGTATTAGTTTTGAAACCAGAGCCAGAAAATTATTTTGCTTGTTGCAGAAACTTAATAGCACTGAGTTTTTGAGGTTTTGGCTTGCTTGCTTACTTGTAGGCAAGCAAGTGCTTGTGTAGGTGTTAAAATTAAAAACAGTGCACTTTCATTTTCTGTGAATAGTTACTAAATGCATTCAGTGTTAGAACTGAATTGGTGTATGGCTATAAAATGAAGTTTTGAAGATGAACTTTCTCATAATTGACTGAACTTAACCATTTGTTTGTAGAAAACCTCATGATCTTCAGTGTCCAATAGTGCTGTGTGGTTGGCAAGGGAAGACGTCGCTGCGTGCCTTTGTGCCCAAGAATGAGAGACTTCATTACCTGAGGATGATGGGAGTTGAAGTGTTTAAAGCAAAGAGGAAAGAGGAGGAATTGGAAAACAAAACTGAGGAGGAAGTTCAACACAGACTGGTGCAAACAGAGGAATGCATGGATATGGAAGATAAAGAACATGATTTAGTCACAAAAATGGAAGCAGAAATAGGTGAAGAGTCTTCCCAGAGTCCTGTGGAAAGCAGTGCTATGGAAATAGAAAATAAAATTGAGGATTTAGATCAATCTAGTAAAAATGCCAACACTCATGTAAGCCGGGAAGGCAAAGAGACGGATGCAAGTAATGTGAAAGATTAGGTTTCTTTCTGTATTGCTTGGCAGCTTCCATGAGGCACACATCCAGACTTTTGCTTTTAGCATGAAACTGTATTTTAGAATTTGGTTGGAATGGGATGTCCGTCTTTTAAAGTTTCACCTATTTTATATTTTAAATGAAAGCTATAAAGAGATTTCTCTTCAACTGTGTCGTCTTTTCACCATTTTAAACTCCGTTTTTAATTGGTGGGTTTGTGAGTCTGTTGCTGGCAACAGACCAGGCACCAGTAAACTCTAAAGCCCATATTTTTAATGGAACAGTGGTATGCATAAATGCATTGCATGTGTGTAACTGGTTAAAGATTCCTTTAGAAGAAAAACCTGGGGTTTCATTCAAAGCACATAGATTCCAAAAACATTTTTTCTCCTGTGATTGTTTACCCCCACCTACCACTATGGGTTACTGTTGATAACTGCAGGTTCTTTAAAAGGGTAAGAGAGTCAGTGTGAATATCCATACAAGTACACATACAGGATATCTGACTGACAACCTGGTGAATGGTTATTCAAAAGAAAACCATGTCCAGCATCCTGGGAAGAAAAAAAGTAGAATGCACTTTACCAGAGACTGATGTCTGAGGTTCTTCAGAGTGATTAATTGCTTGACAGACCCAGCTAGATCTTCAGGTGTGCTGAGTGTGCCTCAGACTCCTTTTTTGCCTGGGAAGAGTCTGTGACCGCCACTCAAATATGCTGCAGTCATCTGTTCCTCTGTCAGTTCTTCAAATGGGAGTCATCTCTAATTTTTTTTAAAATAACTTGTTTATTGCTGAAATAATAGTTTAAAAAAAAAAAGCATGGACAATTGTATATATGTTGTTGTATAGTAGTTGTTTAAAAGGTTATTTAGGTCTAGAAGGGTAATTTATTAATCTGACTTTAAAAAAGGTTGGCTACCTCAGAAACTTGGAATATAAATTCTATCCTTTGTGGCTTAGTTTCAGCAGTACTCTGTACTTTTGTCAGGTTGAAAGGAAAGTGACAAGCAGTACAAGGTATTGTCCTCCTCTAGGACCACAGTGATGCAAAAATTTGTTATGCTTGTCAAGTGGAATTTTACCATGTATATTTTTATTGATGAAGTCTTATGTGGCTTGGATCCATTTGCTGTACCTTGCTACAACAGACTTTTTGATGTCTGCCCTTGAACTATTTCATCAAAGGGAGAATTCTTGAGGGACAGACATAAAAGTGAAATAATGCCATGTCCTCTGATGAGATATTAGTCTCATGCAGTGAGGAACCATTGACAGGACTCATTTTCCTCTTGAGAGTCTGTAAAATAGGTTAATAAAAAATCCGTTCTTGCCCTTGTATTTTGCTAAGGTTTGAGTTTGTTCTTTGAGTCGAGAGCTGTGATGGGACAGCTCCTTAGGCTGAAGAGCAGCATAGCAGGATTTTCTTTCAAGCAGAGATGTGTGCAAAGTATAATTTTTAATTCTTAAAGTATATGAGGAAAAAACTTTGCAACTTGAAACTTCAAGCATGTTTTCATATCTTTGCATTTATACTGGCATATTGGGCATTTGAAATGAGAGAAGGGTGGAAAGACCAGTGTCGCTTCTACGTCCTGAGTGTGCAGTACTCAGCCCTGAGGATGATTTGAATCCATCTAATCTTTGTGCTCTGATGATCTCCATAAATTATAAAAAGGTCAAGTGTTAAAGCCTGTGTGAAGGAACTAAAATTTGTTTTGAATTATGCCTGCTGTTACTGTATCTACTGATGTTCCTGGACAGGAGCTTCAGCTTCTTCTCAGTCAGTGACTCTGCTAAGCATACAGGTTTGACAGGTTAAGCTGAGAAGAATACTTGTTGATATAGACAATCCAGCAGTAAGTGAACTATAGAAAAATGAACTGTCCTGATCAGGTTTTTTTCATGCCAGCTTATGACTGGCAGACTAAAATGAGTAGGAAGCTTTTATCTGAGAGCTAAAGAAAAGTAGGTTCTTGGATCATAAACTGGCTGAAATTTGGTATAACTTAGACTTGTAATAGAGCAAGAGCCCGTAATTTTAAACCCTCTCAGTAGTCCCATTTTCCTGTGTTATCTATGAAATTTTGCTTCGCTCTTTGCTTTTTGGAGGTGTATTATTTTGCTGTCAGGTGCAAGTGGGAGATTTCAGCTAAGAAACTAGGGGTCTAATTTTCTTGTGCTGTTCAGCAGTTTCTCTATCTCCAAGCAAATCCAGAGATTGCAGATTTATTGTGGTTTTTTTTAATACTCTTGAGTTTCCTTACACCAATTGCTCTGTCCCAGTTGCTCTTGCCATGATAGCCAGAAAGGAAGATGCACAAAATTGTGTAGGTAGTGCCTGAAAGCTCTATCCCAGTTTCCCAGGCTGGAAGCC
This sequence comes from Horornis vulcanius, assembly GCA_013401035.1. Classification (NCBI taxonomy): domain Eukaryota; kingdom Metazoa; phylum Chordata; class Aves; order Passeriformes; family Scotocercidae; genus Horornis; species Horornis vulcanius. The sequence goes on along the minus strand of VZUA01074677.1, from coordinate 34,942 downwards.
CAATGAAATGGGTGTTTGTCTGTCTCTGCTGAGCTCATTGCTACTGCGGCTCTGATGCTCAGGTGGCTGAACCTCTACCCGGGTGGTTGCTGCAAATCATTTGAAAGGAAGAAAGGAAGACAAAAGAAAAGTGATAAACAATCACATTAAGCTCGAACACAAATTATGAACTCTGTCCTCGTAAGTAGTCCCTATTAAATTTTGTGAGATTTTTTTAGTTAGCATTGCTGGTTTTTAGAAACACAGGACTGCAGATGTTTGCACTGATGGCAGGGGGTTTTATATGTGAAAAAAATTCGTGCATCAAAATGAGTAGTCTGATGATGTGCTGCTCAGAGAAGTCTACAGCAATAAGTGCTGGATCCTTAAGAAAATCTGTTGACTGAAAAGCCTAGAAAGCTAAGGAGAGAACAAAGGGAACTCACCACCTGGGATGCTTTTCTTCAACGTTTACCTGATGTTAGTCTTTGTTACTTTTGGAAATTTGTTACAATTTTCTTACGTTAGTTTGCTGCAAAATTAATATACCACAGCCTAGTTCCACTGAGGTGATTTTTTTTTTCCTTAAAAGTCTGAATCCTATTAAAAGTCAACGAAGCTTCTCCAAGTATACAGACCCCATGAAAAATTCCTGCCCATGAATTTCAAATTTAGATGAAACGGTAAAACAAAGCAATTTAGCTCGCGTAACAAGCCCTTTCTGAAGCTGGGGCAAAGGAAAATCAGAGCATTTCTTTCTTCCAGTGGGAAAAGTCCGTCCCGGAAAACAATCGGCAGCGTGCTCACGCTGCGCTGCTGCCGGAGCTGAACTCGGCACGCTCTCCGCGCCCAGGACAAGCCTTGTAAACAACCCCCAGCAAAGCGGCGCAGACACAACAGCAGGTCTGTTATTCCCAGCCAATGTCCCGATAGAGCTGGCCGGCGTGCCCGCATGCCTTTGCCGCTGGGCTTTGCAGCTGGAGCGCGGCGAGGTCGCTCCGCACGCCTGGTGCCCGCAGCCAGCGCGGGCCGTGGCGGAGGGGCCGCAGAGCCTGCAGCATCAGACACCCACCGGGGTACGTACCCTGCCCGCACCTTTCTCCCTGCAGGGGATTTGCCGCACCTGTGACTCGCCCTTGGACCAAATACATGGCTGTATTGTTGTCATTTCATTTGTTGCTCCGCGTTTCTCAAACAAACCTGAGTGTTGTTTTTGACTAAAACCGGATTTTCTTCCTAGGGTGTGGCTGCTTGTGTTAACAAATTTAAGTTTCTTCGGCACTCCGTGTTTCTATTCGGTTAACGTTTAAGCGAGCTGTTGGCTACATAGGTGCCTGCCCAGGTAACCAGATTTTTTCTTTAAATGATTTATCCGTGTTTGGTTTTGGCAGGGTGGGTAGCTCCAAACCATCACTTGGGAACATGCTGTACCTGAATAGCTCCTTGTATTTCACCTGAATAGCTCCTTGTATTTCTGATATTTTCCTTTCTCTTCCCATTTTCTATTTGTCATCCCTTGAAATACAGACTTCTCCTTAGTTTTCTTTGTGTTGCTCAAATGTGTCCAGGTGTGTTAATAATGGACTTTTGCCTGTTCTCAAAGGGAGAACCAGTATGACTGGTGGCCAAAACAATTCTTACAATTTATGTAAGAATGGGGTAAATGTACAATGATCCTTGCCCAGAATATTCTTCCAGACTTCAGTAGTTTCTTGGATCAGAGATTATGTCTTTGGGTTTAATGGTCCTTGATATATTTGTCCTCCATTAATTTGCTCTCTGAGACCATGTGGACTTTTAACTCTCATGACATCCTATAGTAGGGAGCTCCAAAATCCTACTTCTTGCTGTGTGAAGTATTATTTTAGCACCTAATAGTTTTGTTCAATGATCCCCATTTCTTGCATTGAAAGCCACAACAAGCAACTGATTGCTGAGTAGTTTCTTCAGGACACTTGTGATTTTATTGTCTTCTGTCATATCCCTTATCAGTTATCTTTTTTTCCAAGCTGAAGGATCCTAGCTAACTTGTTTATTCCCTTTATGGAAACTACTCCAGATCTTTTGTCATCTTTATCAAATATTTCTGAACTTTTCTCAGTTTTTATGTCCTTTTCCAGGGGGAGTAACTGCACATGGTGCTTAGGATGTGGTGCTTGTGGGAGTGTGCTCACTGTTCTGTCCTCCAGTACACTGCTTGGTGATTCTTCATGCTACTAAATATCAAGCTGAGTTTCCACTGAAATTGCTTGTCATAACCTCATTATTACGTTCTGAGTGGCAATTGAGAACCTGGGGTTTTTTGCATGTGCTGACAGCATTATTGTTCCCCAGATAAATCACTTTTGTCTGCATTGAGATTTGTTTGCTGTTTCATCACTCAGTTGCCTTGGTCTTTTGAGGTCCTTCTGCAATTCTTTGAAGCTGGACCTAAACCAGTAGTTGCTGACTGAATTTTATCCTGCTCTGAATAGTTTTCTGGGAGTTTGCAGGTCCTCAGTAGCTCTGAAGGGATCCTAAGCTACTGCTGAGCAGGATGACCGAGCCAAAAGAGATAGTTTTTTCTTTCTAATGTTTAAGTAATTAAATATACATCCACAAAATACTCTCCTAGTATGCCTGTTGTCCCCTCCAATAGCAACTTATTGGAGGGGGAAAAAAAGGGCCCTTAGGAGCACAGCACTTCTGACAGTTTTCCCCTAATCTTTTCCAGGGCTTATCAACCTAGAAAACTACCAAGGAGGGTCTTGAGAACCACCCCCTAAATTCTTCTATGGCTTCTCAGGCTTCAAATTCACCAACTAACTTGTTGTGCAACAAGGTGATATCCTGTACACTGTGTTACCAGGGTTTCCTGCCCTTGTAGGTCTGGGTGTCTCCCTGGCCAGCTGTTAGTCTGGTACACTGTCCAACCGTGTGTCCGTATTTACAGCTGATAATTCAGGGCAATGAAGAAGGAGTTTGAAACAGCCTGAAATACTAAAATTGTCTGTGTCATTTGTCCCAAGTGACTTTTAAAGCCATTTTACCCCATAGAAAACTTTGCATTTTCTCTATCTTATAATTTCCTAACTTTGAATCAGAGTTTAGAGAGACAAGTGCCTTCAGCTGATCTGAAATGGTCTTCACCTTAGAAATATTTGTCTTTTACACCTTAGTAATATATTTTATGGTGGGGTTTAAATTCATTGCTGCAAAATCAGCTTAGGTTATCTGGATTTATATTTTTTTATTGGTGAAAATACTGTAGAGCTTGTGGAAGGTGGCAGATTGACAGCCTTGAAGTTAAGCTGATTATTCCATTATTTCCCACCATCTCTCAGCCTTTTAAAGACATCTGCTCTTTTCTAATCTCCCTTACTCAGTTTTTCACATGACTGATACATCTTCTGAGTCAGTAAAAGCTACTTCTCTAGGTATCCTCTGATGATGTTTATCAGGCTTGTCTGATTTGTGAAGTTTTCTAATTTAGTTTAGTGTAACTTATTTCATTACTCTTTATCCTGTTCTTCCTCTGGTCCCTAAAAGGAAGAACATTCATTGATATTATTTGCATGAATAGCCTCATTTTGTTTAAGGGCTAGGTCATTATTTTAGATACATTAATTACTGTACAGAGAACGCAGGTTCAAAAGAAATAGACAGCTCAGCTTGAAATCATATACTGATCCTTTTTTCTTGATTATATTTATCAGCATTTTCTTTGGACCAATCAACAAGGTAAGAACAAGCTGCAGAGAATGGTATCTTGTTATCCTGAAATTCTCTTGCTAAGTTGAATCTCATTTTGCAAAGGCACTTCTCAGGGCAAAGTGATGTGACTCATGGCAAAGATGCAGCAAGGGAGGCTTCAGTGGGACGTGAGAAAAAATTACTCCCCACAAAAGGAGCTGAGCACTGGGGCAAGTGGCCCAGAGAGATATGGATCTCCGTTCTTGGAGATCTTCAAAACTTGTCTGAGTGAGGCCCTGAACAAGCTGACCTAGCCAGGAAGCCAGCTGTGCTTTGAGAAGGGGGTTGGACCAGCCCTCCCCCAGAGCTGATTCAAACCTTAGTCTTTTTCTGATTCTAGGATCACTTCTTAGGTGAATGCCTTCAGCCAAGCACAGGTAGCCACAGCCCCCAAAGACTTATTGCTGAGTACACCCTCACCTACCCTCTGGCTCTTCAGTCATGGAAATAGTGCATTTAGTGACTAGGGAAGCATCTGTGCCTGTCTGACTCAAACCAGTCTGCAATGGTCTAACAATGCAGTTACTGGATCCCCTACTGACTGTGCACAGTAGGTTGGTATTGCACTGTTTTGTAATTCAAGCTGATTCAGTGGAATCTGTCAAAATGCAGGAGGAATAACTTAATGGTTCTTTCAACTATATCATAAATCAGAGGATAAAAGAGTTGAAACTGCTGATGAAATTGTTGATGTTACATTGTTGTGGTAGAAATGAACCTCCAACGTGGCATTTTGTACCACCGCTGTTACTTCAGAAATGCTGCAGAGGTAACAAGGCTGGGGAATTGTGTCCTGTGCTCCAAAATGCTGCATTGCTGGCTGAGGAGAGCTGCAGCACATGAATAGTGTGAGGCATCTACAGATCTGAATTGTTCCCATTTTCATTAAGTCATGTGTTCAGCTGTAAATGTTACGTTGTCTCTAGAGGCAGAGGATGAGTTGTACATAATGATTGTGAATTTCAGATAGAAAGGGCAGACCTGAGCAGTCTTGGAACATTTTTATTCCCTCAAAAAAAAAAAAAAAAAAAAAAAAAATCATAGTTATCTGGTTACTAGACAGCACAGGAAAATCCATGCTCCCTTCAATTTTGGTCAAGAGATGGCCACCCACCCCAGAAAGCACCAGGTCGGGCCCGAGCTTTGACCAGGGGGGTGTAAGACACTGCTCACTGATGTGTTGTAAAATAAGATGGTGCAGGAGATTCAGTTTGTCCTTTATCTTAAAAAGGAAGTGATGGTACAATGACAGCTGTGAAGCCCTTGTCTTGGTGGGACTACAGGATGTTCCAAGGAAGTTGGGAAGTGCCTCTCTAGGGAAGAAATACCGGTGTTGATAGCAGGCAAGTGGTTTGACGGTCTTAAAAAGAAATGTTCTGTGGAGAGAAGTAACACGTGTGCTGATGGTCTCCTGTAAGGAGTACAGGATGTCAGCCAGTCCCCTGGAGATGTTTCTGGTACTCTGGAACACCTTAAAGACAGTCGGAGACAACATTAAGGCAACTGAGCCACTGAGCTTTACTTCCCCGTGGGTGGGACATCACTGTTTAACTGAATTGCTTCTGATATTAGAATATCTGGGTTTTCTTGTGGTAAAAAAATAGTTGTTTGGTGGGGTGGTTTTTGGTTGGTTTTTGGAGGTTTATTTTGTTTTGTATTGTTTTGTTTTCTAATCAAAGCATTCTTAAGCAACACTGGCAAAAAGGGAGAGAGAAAGAGAAACCTAGAAAATGTGTGTCAAATAACAAAAGCCATCACAACTGATGAACAATTTATTTGAATCCTATGGACAATCCAGTTATTCTGCTTTCCACATCCAAACAGGATTTGAATTTACATCCAATGTTTGGAAAACTCACATAAATACCTTACCCAAAAACCTCAAAAAAGAACTAATTCTTTAATGTTTTCATTCCTGTGACAAATTGCAACAGGTCACGGACATGACACACTTTGTTAAGGACAGATGTCATAAAAAGGGTTTACAGGGTTAAAATAAAATGAAATCTCTGATCATGCTGTTACACAGACTGTGCTGTTCCCTTGGAGAAGAAATGGGAGGGATAATGTAATACAAATGGTGTGTCTGAACAGAGGGAATAACATTAACATTTTGTACTGCAGGCTGCCTTGGTACAGGGCTGTGATAACAGGCTGATGCTGTTGACCTTCGTGCACTACACTGAAAGAAAAGTCGAACTGAGCCTGATACTTTCCTGAAGTTTATAGAAAAGCACATTAAATCAGATTTAATCTGAAAAAGTAAACATCATGAAACTGGGTATTTCCTTGCTATATTCTTCGTAGCATGCCAGCCATCTACAAGCAACTGATGTTATTTTCCGTCTCTCTAGATTAATTTCCGGGCTCTGTTCTTGAAGCAAACGAGACTGTGTTTCAAATCAGCTCTGTCCACTAAACCGAGCGCGTGGGACTGTGCAAACAGCAGAACAGCCTGGGCTGGGAGGGACTTGGGGAGGTGGTGCTGTCAGCCTCCTGCACCACTAAGGGCCGACTTCCCTGGTTTTTCAGGGTCTAGGTGAGTCTTGGGAATGTCCCATGGTGGACTGCCTTGCTGGGAAGCTGCTTCAGTGCTTACCTGCTCCGCTACGGAGGCCATTCAGCAAAATATTGGCAAAAAACCCAGGCAGCTGACCCTTTCATAGAAGCATGGAATTCAGGTTGGAAAAGACCTCTAATATCATAAGTCCAAGTGTCAACTTAGCACCACTAAACTGTGTCCCCAGGTGCCACATCCACATACTTTTTGAACACTTCTAAGGACAGTGACCCCACCACTTCTCTGGGCACTCCATTCCAATGTTTGGCAACTCCTTCAGTGAAGACATTTTTTCTAATATCCAATATATACCTTCTGTAGAACAACTTGAGGGCATTTCTTCTTGTCCTATCACTTGCTACTTTGGGAGAAGGGGCTGACCCTCACCTCACTACAGCCTCCTTTCAGGCAGTTGTAGAAAGTGATTAGGTCCTCCCGAGCCTCCTTTTCTCCAGGCTAAACAACCCCAGTTCCCTCAGCTACTCCTCACAGGACTTGTGCTCCAGAGCCCCCACCAGCTTCTTTGCCATTTTCTGGACATGCTCCAGCACCTTCTTGTAGTGAGAGGCCCAGAACTGGATGCAGCACTCGAGGTGTGGCCTCACCAGCACTGAACACGGGGTGCGATCACTGCCCCAGTCCTGCTGGCCACAGTGTTTCTGATACAAGCCACCTGGGCACAGCTGGCTCACGTTCAGTTGGCTGTGAACCAGCACCCCCAGGTTCTTTTCCAATGGGCAGCTTTCCAGCCACTCTGCTTCAGTCCTGGAGAGTTGCGTGGAGTAATACTTTATACAGAAACACTGTGTTTTCCTGAAATACTGTAGATGTGTTTTAACACACACACACAACAAAAACCCACAAACCAAAAAAGCACAGTACATAGGATCACCGAGAGGTCTCAGTAGGAGATGACTGATTGCCAAAAAATTACCATTGATTTAGAGAGGGAATATACAGATGATAACTTTTGTCAGGCTCTCTGCCGGAACTGCCAATAGAGGAGCCCTACTGTGAAAGAATGAGCAGTAGATGCTGGTCATAAGATAAATATAAAAAGTCTGAAACAGCTGGTAAGGACAACACTGGTGTTTATGGCTGGCTGCACCAGGCACAGATGCCAACAGATACTGTTTCTAAGCAAGACCTGAGAACAAGAATCTAACAAATGCACTATGATTACTGGAAATCACTGTATTTGCTTCCAGACCCCCGACTGGGATCAAAGGTCTCCAATAGAAAGACTGGCTCTGGCTCTCGAGCTGCTCACCCCCTTCCGCCCGGAAGATGTGTGCTGCCAGCACCAAACTGCTCTCATCTATGGCACAGCCAAGGGGTGCCCAGAAGCAGCCTTCCAAAAGAAGCCAAAGCAAAGGCAGTCTCTGAGAGCAGCTTCACAAGCTCTTCTGCCAGTGTTCTTCAGTGGGGCATGACCTCATTCAAGAAATTGTTCAAAACCTCTGCCTCCCTGCACCCCTGGTAGATGTAGGATGTGTCTGGAGGAGCCCAGGGTACTGAAGAATCCCTGAGTAGAGCAATGTGCACGAGCAGTGCTTCCTCAGAGGTAAGCGAGCAGAACCATTGCAATTGCAAATTGCAAGTTAAAGCTTCTCGTTTCCGTCAGTGCTGCGCCCCCGCAGCGCTTCCCTGGCACAGGGGAAAAGCTTGTGTGGCCTGGCTGTGGATGTGCTCTTAAATGCTGCGTGCCTGCTTCTTCCCAAAGGATGCATCCATTCACAAAGGGCTTCCTAGCAGGGAGGTGACACAGGCAGGCAGTCCCCAGGGAGGCTGTGAGGCAGGGGAAGATTCAGGGAAAAGGGATGAACACGATGGGAAGTGGGAGAGCAAAGGATAAACACTAGGAGAAACTTGGGAAGTTGGGGAAGATTCCTGGGAGCCAGAGGAATCCTGCAACATTAGGAATAACAAGCAATTTAAAGCTTTGCAGCTGGCTGTGGGTGAGAGGAATGTAGAAGGATTTTGAAGGTCAAACATCTGATGTTAAAAGGAAAAGATGCCTCTGAGGAATTGTGTGTATGCACAGTGCTGGAACTGCTGCTTTCCAGGACTGAGCAACGTGATGAAGCACTGATGCACTTACTGGCTCCAGCTCCTGAGGGAAATGTGTCCATGCAAGAGCTGCTCTCTCTGGTGCTTGAAGGGAGCAATTAAGGCCATTGCCAGGCAAGCAATGCGACTTCCTGACAGCAACCGCCTCTGCAGACAACATTGAAGAGATGCCAGTTCTGGGCTCAGGAATGATGGTAAAGTCTTCTGAGGATGGGAAGTACCAGAACAAACTGGTGAACAAAATAGGAGGCACCAAACCAATATGGCACATCAAAGAATAGCCTGTTCCCATAGGCCCAGCTGACTTGTGCTCAAGAGTTCAGAAGGGGGGTAAACTGGACACTGAAGGGGTGCAAATGAAATTATGTCACTGTATGTAACACACTGTAAACCTCAATGCTTACCCTACATTCAATGGTTATTAAATATGTATATACTCAGACTACCTTCATTGATTTACTTTGTGTTAAATGTTTATAGGTATTTATACTTTAAACCTATTTTAAAATTTTAAACCTATTTTAAAATTTTACTGATTATTGATAAACTACATGTATTTTATATTATAAACTATATTGCATACACTGTATACTCTATATGTATGTTGTTATAGGTTTATATAACAGAGAGTGTATAATAAATGCATATGTTAGTATAATTATATAATATGTGCTATCAGATTATGTAATAACATATCACATATTATTTCACAGAAATATGGAATGGCCTGGGTTGGAAGGGTCCCCAAAGATCATCTCGTTCCAAACCCCCTGCCATGTGCTGGGGCACCTTCCAGTAGACCAGATTCCTCAGAGCTCCATCCAACCCTGACTTTGAACACTTCCAGGGATGGGACATCCACAGCTTCTCCAGGCAATCTGTTTCAGTGCCTCATCACCCTCACAGTAAAGAGTTTCTTCCTAATATCTGATCTAAACCTACTCTCTTTCAGTCTGAAGCCATGTTGCCCTGTCCTGCTCTTGTAAATAGCTCCTCTCCATCTTCCTTGTGGCCTCCCTTCAGGTACTGGAATTAGGCAATTAGGCCACCCTGAAGCCTTTTTGATTTATTATGATTTATTATATAACGCAATGTAGGCAGGTCTATTTACATTATAGAATGTATAAAATATATTTATAGTCTTGCATTATACAGTCTATCTATATATACAATATTAAATAATATAAAAATAGTATCTATTACATATTAGACAATAATTTCTCACTGAATCCTGATTTTGTGGTAGAAGGTTAAGGAAACACACAACACTGTGTCTGTCTTGATTCTGTTTTTTGTTGTTTTCTTTTGGTTTGGTTTTGGTTTTGGTTTTTTTTGGGTTTTTTTTTTTGGGTTTTTTTTGTTTGTTTGTTGGTTTTTTTTTGTTTGTTTGTTTGTTTTTATTTTCCATATTAAAAACCCAAGATTTCTGGGTGATCCTCAGAATCAAGAGCCAGTAAAACTTACAGCTGCAGCTGGCAAATAAGTTTAAATGATCATTTTAAACAAAAACAAAACAAAACCAAACAACAACAACAACAAAAGCCCAGATATGAAGGACAACATAATGCATTCGATCCTTCAAAAACCTTTCAGGAAGTGCTTTCTTAGCAGCTATAAAAATGCAGATTTTTCTTACAGCTACACATCTGGCCATGATACAACAAGCAGAGTAGAACTGACAAACCAATTTTCAGGGTGGCAAAAGATTAAAAACATCAAGATGTTTAAAAGCATTAAGCTTCAACAGGTGATCTACGTGACATATTAAAATTCACAGACATTTGGAAAGGGGATGTGAACAGTAGGTCAGCAAAATTTGTGCAGACTACAAGGCTATTTGCTTAGTTAAAGCCTGAGACTATAACAAGGCAAGTTGAATGAAGAACCTAATGAGAGACAAGTAAATGAGGATTCCGTGACAAAGGGCCCTCCACAGTCAACACAAAGGAAAGAAATGTGGAAGGAGAAGATAAAACTCTACAAACACTTGAATTTTAGATGGAGAATACCCACATGGTGGTGAGATGTGGGGGCTGGTGTAGGCAGCTCATGAGGGACCTCTGCTTGGTGGGAGGCTGCATGAGGATTGAAATGTCACCTTGAGACACAAACTGGATAAATGTAACCATTCTTCTCTATCTTTTTGAACTGGTTTTATTCCCTTCTCAGCAATGCAGTTCTCCCTCAGAGGCTGTTGTAAAGAAGAGGAGCCAGCAGCCATGCTACTAATTAGACATAAGGAAAAGGGGAAACTCCCAGAGGGTAACTAAGTACTGGAACTGGCTGCCCAGAGCGGCGGGGAAGTGTCTACCTTTTGGGATATTTGAAATTCAGGAGGACAATGCCCTGAGGAATCTGATCTAATGTCCCAGATGATCCTTTTTGGAGCAAAGAGTTGGATGAGATCATCTCCACTCCAACCTGAGTCATTCTGTTCCCCAGGATGAGATTCTGACTCTCCCCTCTGAGCCATCAGGACACAGAATTAGATGACTTTCTCATCCAGCTGGACAATTTATTTGTACCGATCTCAACATTTCTATATTACATCAAAAAATACAAACCAGATGACTCTTTCAAATCTTGCCTAGCACAACATAAAGCAGTTGTTTTTATTGCACATCATGAACACAAGCTGGAATTTGCAAGTAATATTGAAAAATTTTAAGATACAATATATAAATATCATTGGGTATTCTTTAGGAAAAGCCTGTGTGTTTGTTGAGCAAGTTCTGAGCCTTCAAATATCCTTCAAATAAAGTTACCAAATAGCCAAAGCTGCCCTGCATGTAACAATGTGAAAACTAAGATTCCTTTTTGATCAGCTTTGAGCAGAGGGATGAGATGCAGTAACAGACAAAATCAAAGCTCTAACTGCAAACTGAGAAGCTTTGGTGAATGTAAAGATGGACATGACCCAGCAATGTGCACTCACAGCCCAGAATGCCAAACTGCATCCAAAGTGTGTCCTGGGCTGCACCCAAAGCAGCGTGGGCAGCAGGGCCAGGGAGGGGATTCTGCCCCTCTGCTCTGCTCTGGTGAGACCCCACCTGCAGGGCTGCATCCAGCTCTGGGGGCCCAGCGCAGGAAGGACAGGGAACTGTTGGAGTGAGTCCAGAGGAGGGACACAAAGATGATCAAAGGAATAGAGAACCTTTCCTGTGAGGAAAGGCTGAGAGGTTTGTGGTTCAGCCTGGGGAAGAGATGACTCCAGGGAAACCTTGTAGAAGCCTCTAGCACCCTGAAGTGGGCCAACAATAAAGCTGGAGAGGGATTTTTCACAAGAGCAGGAAGTGATTGGACAAGGGGGAATGGCATCCAACTGAGAGTCAATTCAGACATAAGGAAGACATTTTTTATGATGAGGGTAGTGAAACACTAGCACAGGTTGCCCAGAGAAACTGTGGATGCCTCGTCCCTGGAAATGCTCAAAGTCAGGCTGGACTTTGACGCAGCTGATCAAGTTGAAGATGATCCTGATCACTGCCAGGGGCTTGGACTAGCTGACCTTTAAAGGTCCCTTCCAAAGCACCCTATTCTGTGATTCTGAGATTCTCCTCCTTTTCAGTTGCTCCCTAAGGATATGCACAGCTTGGAGGTAATGCTGGTGCCTTCTGGCATCCTTCAATGCAGTACCCAGTGCTGAGTCATTTGGAGCAATCTGGAGAAGACATCATGTCTTCAGAATGACACAGGGATCACAGTGAAGTTGACACCAACTCTTACTGATTTCCATAAGGTCACTTTCCACTTTCTGAAATAGTTAGGTCCCTTTACACTAAGTTAAAAGTTATTTTTATTTGGGTGAAAAGCATGCTTGTGACTAGTGCTGATAAAAGGGATGGGGTTTTGCTGTCTTCTTTGGAGGTGGGGATGTTAACTACTTTTGTCTCTGAAAAGGTGAAGCTTCCTTTTAAATGATTTCTCAGGTTCAATGCAAAGTGTTATGTTGCTCAGGAAGGAAGGAATGAATGCACAAAGGGAGGGCAAGGTATTTCCTGGCAACTGAGATTAAATTGTGAATCCCTTTTATGGATGTCTGCCTTACTGATAAGGCAAGAGTGACGAAAAGAGAGTCCAGAAGGAATGACATGAGGGTGGTGTTCTGTCTCAGCTCAATTCATTTTCTTGTAGCTGATTCTCTGAATTTGCTCCCTTTGGCTAGATTAGTAACATCTTTGCAGGTTAACTGTGTTAATTTTGCTTTCCTTTCTTGTCCCGTACCCTGCCCTACTCTTCTCCCTCCATTTCTACCCCATCACAAAAAATCTGATAGGTTTATCCTTGGGCAACAGCAGATGATTCATTTAGAGACATAAAACAATGGGAAGGGAAAAAAAAATAATCTGTATTTTCCATAGGCAGCCTGTAGACAAAGAGATGTCTCTGGTCAAGGAGCTGTGAAATAAGAAGCAATCTCCTACTGCATATTTCCTTCTTAGATGGAGAAGCTAAGACTTCACATTTTCTTACAAGACAGTGGATTCTATCAAAGATACCTAAATTACTACAAAGTATTACATTTTGACTAGTTGTTTGAGTCACAGAGGATAATCTCTTTACATTATAGATGTTGACTAAGCTTTGCCAATGTCGTCATTTACTGAGCAATGGTATTCCTGGTTTGGCAGTCTATCAGGGAAGCAGGGGCAGGACACGTCTGTGGAGCTGGAAGCAATGCACAGTGGCAAGGGGGGTCTGTTTAAAAGAGATTTTTTGCCCTTCGTCTAAAATTATCCTCTGTAAAAATTTAAGGACATTCCTAAGAATCCTTTGAAGACATTTTTTATTAGAAACAGGGATGTCCTATCCTTTTACTAGTTTCTGCTTATGTAGAGAAAAATCTGGCCAAATGTTTAAAAAACCCTCTGTGCTTTGCCCACGTCAGTTTAAGCTGGATATACCAGCTGTTTACTTTCATGAGTTAATGAGTATTCCTAAGCTTTCCTCATTTGTTTAAAAGCATCAGCATTAGAGGACAAAGGGATGTCGGTACTGGGAAATCACAATACTGCTATTTGCTATTTTGTTGGTACTGGGAAATTAAAATTTCTCTATTATATTAGAGCTCTTGTTACACATCATGTGCCAAAATCTCATATAACTTGACAAAGTGTCCTGAAGAGAGAATCTATTTCTTGAAATTAATTTCGGTGACAGAGATGAGATGACCTTGTTATAAACCAGGGCTCTCTACTCTCAGATTCATACATGCAGCTTTAAGAGGAGATGGCTGCCAGAGTTGCTCTGATCCAGCAAATCATAACTTGAAGCCACACAAAGGCTGTAGCATGTTTCTTTGTGGTCATTAAGCTAAACACACACTTCAATTTACTTTTTAAGGACAATTTTTCTCTCTCATTCCAGCTTGTATATTGCACAAAACTCCCCTAAAACCATATCAAATCAAGTATAGCTCTGCAGTTTCAAGTACCTACTAGCTGAGGATGCAGAGAAAATACTAATGTTTCTGAGTGCTCTCCCTCCTACTAGCAATTTTACATTTAAAAGAGTCTGTACTGGCCTTTGATGGTGTCACTGACAAGACCCCTTGAGTGCCATCCACATGTATGTCAAATCATTTGGGAAAACACTGGGAAGGTGGAGGGCATATTTAACAGAATAGCTGCCCAAGGCATGTGAAGTAATGTAGGACAAGGAGCTATAAAGAAGAATTTTGTGGTCATTTTTTTCAAATAACTAGGCAACCCCTGACTTCTCATCCATCCCTCTTTGGCTTTGTTTACTGGAAGGAATCAATGTTCTTCTCTGTTAAAAGAAGATTTTAAGAGAAACCAATAGCATAAACTGAAGCTTCTCCCTCAGGAGGCTGCAATAACTTCTGGTTCTTTTCCTTCCAAAGAACCTGTAAGCTCTTCCAGGAACACAGTCAGTAGGCGTATTGGTGAAGGCTATTTCTGCCTCCTCCTTTGCCACCTTCACCATGGTGGATCCTCACCACTCGTACCCTGGTTTGTCTGGTTACATCTGTGCTTCTTCCATATAAAATTTACCAAGGGCACTACGGGCAGCATCCAGCTGTGACCTTTTGAGAGCTGGTGCATGAATTTTAGATAGCTCCAGCTACCAATGGATGGATCACATCATCTGTCCTTGAAATTCATGTCACAAAATATTTGGACTCTCCAGGTCACTTCCAGTGGGCAGGAAGCTTTAAATTTATTACTGCCAATACAGAAAGAAGAGCAGAAATAGCCATAGATAAAGTTGTTATTTCTACCCCAAGTCCTGCAGAAGATGTCTATGTAGTTATGCCCAGGCCTGAAAACCTCATGGGTATTATGAACAGAGTCTGTTTCATCTTTGGTCCAGGGTTCGCATATATTTATATTTATATTTATATTAGTAAATACCAAATAAAAATACATATAAAATTTAAAAGTACATCAGGAATAACTGACTGCCCTTACAGTAACTGTTCAGAAGGTCAGGATGAGGGGCAGATTTTTCTGCTTGGTGATGGAAGAGAGGGGAGAAGCAACTCAGGACAGATGCACCTTGTTTTTAAGAGCCCTGTAAAGGCTGGGCACCACTTGTGCTCACGGAGAGCAGCAAAACTGCTCTTGCAGTGCCTAACATTCAGACTGCTGGCACTTCCAGTATGACTACATTTTGCGGGGCGCAGAGGATAAGGGAGCTGAATCACAGCACTATTCACTGTGGCAACGTTACCAGCTGTGCTCTAGGGCAACTCACTTGGAATACATGAGCCCTTTGTTCCATCCCTTTGTTTTTCCAAGTGCTCTGACTGCCCTTGTGAGGGAGGGGTACTTAACAACACAACTTTATCTCAGAAATGGGGTCAAAATAAGTGAAATCAGAGAAGGCTTTTGTATTCAGGTGCAGTGATGTAAAGCATAGTAGGGAGCAGGGAAGGAAAGGTGAATCCAGGTCTTCGTATTGCCTGTAGAGCCTTGGACCCTATGAGGTGGACAGGGGAAGTACGTGCAGTGACCACATTGGGCTCTGTTGTGCAGCAGAATGTGCGTGTCACACACAAAGCAGAAGAATTGTACTGTGACACAACCTGGATGCAGGACTTGAAGAAATACTAAGAAAGTTTGTAAATGATACTAAACTGGGAGGAATTCCCTCAAGGGCAGACAGGCCCTGCAGAGAGACCTTGAAAAATTATAGAGATGGGCAATCACCAACTGTATGAATTTGAACAAGCCAAGTATTGGATTCTGCACCTGGGGTAGGGCAATCCTGGAGAGGTGGACAGACTGGGGAATGAGATGCTAGAAAGCAGTGCTACAGAAAGGTGCCTGGGGGTCCTGGCTGATGGTAAGTTGAACATGAGACTTTGTGCTCTGGCAGCCAGGAGGGCCAAGTGTGTCCTGGGGGGCATCAGGCACAGCATGGCCAGGTGGGCAAGGGAGGGCATTGTCCTGCTCTGCTCTGAGCTGGGGCAGCCTCACCTGGAGTCCTCTGTGCAGGTTTGGGTGCCACAATATAAGAAACTATTAGGAGTGTCCAAAGGAGGGCAACAAAGATGGTGAAGGGCCTCAAGGGGAAGCCATGTGAGGAACAGCTGAGGGCACTTGGTCTGCCCAGCCTGGAGAAGAGGGGAGTGAGGGGAGACCTCACT
Organism: Horornis vulcanius; assembly: GCA_013401035.1. NCBI lineage: Eukaryota > Metazoa > Chordata > Aves > Passeriformes > Scotocercidae > Horornis > Horornis vulcanius. Next base: position 18,989 of record VZUA01074677.1, on the reverse strand, counting down.
GCAGTTCACAACTTTCTTGTGAGAGGAAGAGGAGGGGCTGGCTGATCTCTTGTCTCTGTGGTGACCAGTGACAGGATTGGAGGCAATGGCCCAAAGCTGTGTCAGGGGAGGTTTAGGTTGGATGTAAGAAAAATGTTCTTCACCCAGAGGGTGGTCAGGCCATGGAACAGGTTCCCAAGAGAAGTGCTAACACCACCAAGCCTGACAGAGTTCAAGCAGTCTAAGGACAACACTCTCAGGCATATGGTGTGACTCTTGGGGTGTCCTGTGCAGGACCAAAGGTTGGACTTGATGATCCTGGTGGTTCCACTCCTACTCAGCACATTCTATGATTCTATAAAATGACACATTACAGGAGAAAGTCACTGTCAGAAATGTGACCAAAATCCTTTTCTCCTCAAATGTTAATTTGCAGAATGTTTAGAGGAGGTAAAACTAGGGCATTATTGAGAACAGAGGCTTTGGCCCTGAGAACTCAAGGATAGCTCACCTTAGCAATCACAAAAGACTTGCACTGTGACACAGCTTCAATTGGAGTAGCTTGCTTTCTGTAATTTAAATACCTTTCTTGGAGAAGATTCCTGCTGTAAGCTCCAGGCTTGTTTTCCATAGCTTCTATTGAGGGAAGTATTTTCCAATCTTGCCTTGCAGAAAAACAAACATGACAAACCTGTTAAGCTTAAAGTTCTTCAGGGAAAGCAGAATTAAAAATTCTCTTAAAACACCCATTTACATGGAAAATATTTGTAACAGTGGAGTCATAGCTGGTGTAGGTATGCAAGAATCTTAGGGTGAATTAGTGACACCTTCAGCAGGTGTTTGTACAACTTCATGCTCCAATGTCCATGCAGTGAAGTTAGAGCACAGGGTGCTTGGAAAGGGATACTTTATACTTTCTGGCAGTTAGTAGTTTTATGAATCAGGCATATTTTTGGCAATAAGTTTTGTTTTCCTAGTATCTCTGAAGAGCAGAATTTTATAATACATATAATAAAATGGAATAATGGAAACATTTAGTTTGGAAAAGACCTATGGAGATCTCTAGTCAAAATGCCTGCTTCAAAAATGGATCAAGTTACTCAGGGCATTATGCAGCTGAGTCCCAAAAATTTTCCACAATGGAGATTCCATTATTTCTGGGCAACTTACACAAGTGCTTGCCTGCTTGCATGATTGGAAAATGTTCTTTCCTTTGGCCAGCTGGGACTTTGCTTTCTGAAATTTGGATCTACTACCTCTTGCTCTTTGGTCACCTCAGAGATGGCTTCATGCATCTTCTCTGGGATCCCTTTCTAGGAAGTGAAAGGCTGCTGTCAGCCCCACTCAGCTTTCTCTTCCCAGTCTAAGCAAAAGTTGCTGTCTCAGCTTCTTCCTGCACATCACAGGCTCCAGACCCTGAACCCTCTTGGTGCCCCTTCAGTTTGTCAAAATGTGCCATGTTCTGGGGCACCAAAACTGGATACAGTACTCTGGATATCAACTCACAACAGAGAAAAAGAACCACACTCCTTGACCAGCAAGGAGTGCCTTTGCCAGGGCAGCCCAATGTGTGGCTCGTCTTCCTTGAGACAGGGGTGAAGTGCTGTTCCCTTGTAACTCTTGTCTTCCCAGGACTCCAAGTTCCTCCTGCAGTGCTGCCAGACAGCCCCAGCCTGTTAGTTGAGTGGCTCCATTTGAATACAGGCTCCCACGCCTGTCACTGTCAAACTTCATGAAGCTCCTGCTGGCCCATTCCTTCAGCTTCTCGGGGTCCCTCTGAATGTGAGCCCTGCTTCCAGGATATCAATCATTCCCCCTAGTTTGCTGGGATTATCAGAAATTCTATTAATACATTGCAAAAGCATATTTATGTAACAATCAAATAATTAAAACCTCATCCAGTATATGGCATTACATATGTTGTACTGTTACCATGCGTTTTCAGAACTAAATGATCCTGGCATAAATGGTTTAAATTTCTTGTAAGGATGGTCTGCTTTCATTCCTGAGACACATGTTAATCCATGTCAGCATGGATTTTGTGCTGAAATTGAAGTCTTGGTTTTGTTGAGGAATATTTAGTAAAAGTCTGCAGATCTTGCTAACGCAAATGGCAAGTGAAGTATGCTTCTAAATCACCCAGGCAACTAGAATTGGTTCAGTTACATTTCACTGATTTTTGCCAAGAGGACCTGCAACATACTTCACATATTTCTGTTAATGAACCACAAATAATTTAAAACACAGGAGGTCACTGAATAAGAAAATACAAGAATATTTGACAGCGAAAGATAATGAATGCTCTGTGTGGTGGCAAACACTGAGTGTAAAATGCAAAGTTTTCGGAATGCAAGGAGTTATCTCTGAATTCCTGTTTGGTGAAGCACAACTGCAATGAATATTTATTGCCACCTTATTTAGCAGCATGAACAAAAGGAACTGTTATAAATAAACAAACTCTATGACAGTTCCACTTCTGCTTGCCTGACGTTCTCGTCTGCAGTCAGTCAAACCGAAAGACAAAGCAATCAGTGAAAAGATGAAGTCAAACATCCAAATTACAGAAGTTCTATTTTTGTGTTAACTACCGTCATCACTGATTTGTCCATGACTTGTGCAAGGAAGCTGCTGGTGAAATTTGACAGGCGTCAGCATGGCATTTGCGTGCTTCCAGATTGAAATGATGGCTTTTAATGTAAATTTACACAACTTTCCTAATGTTTCCTTAGCATATGAGTAAAACTTCCAAGGGGCTAAAATTTGCAAAGCAGAGCAATGTTCCCTTAAGAGGATGCAATTAAGTAGTCAGTAATGTGGGACACACGCACATGACAGAGGAAGGCTGTCTTTTTAACTTCTTGCAATGTCCTACTGGTGACTCTCCCTCAGTACCTCACCTCCACCCTTTGATGTAAGGACGAAACCACCTCTACAGTGCAACTGTTCTGATAATAGCAGGTGACTCACTTCCAACCTATTCGTGCTCAGACCTAGTTTGACAGCCACTTTATTCTTCAGAGCCAGCAAAGCAGAACTTTAACTGTGTTGCTAACTCACACAAAAGCCCCCAGTGCGTATTTAGTAACCCATCTGCTCTGCAAGAAGGAACTTGGGTCAGAGGCGTACTGAACCCTTCGGCTCAATCCAAGTAATAAGCATGTTTGTGAAGTGTTTCCAAGGTCAGTATTTGACAACAAGACAGGATGCTTGTTGTCTAGGTAAGCTCAGAGGCTTGCTGCCCCCCTCATCTCACAGCTGGCACTTTGTAGGGCAGTGCATGGTCTCAGTGCATGTGCCCAGCCCTCTCTGTCTCTCTTGTTCACTTAGATCAGGGCTACATCTTCCCCTCAGGAATGCACTGGGAAGGCTGGAGGAGATAATATTCAGGAGTTTCACTTCAGTATTGCTGCTTATTGTCATCTTCTGAAATGTGTTGTCTGTAGCAGTCTATTTCAGTTGGTGCTTGTCAGGGAGGGAAAACGTAACTGGAGAATTTTATTGTGTCAGCAGGTTGGCCTACTTAATTCTGTTGTATAGATCATAGCACAGTTTCAGAGGAACTTCTCCAGAAGTTACGTCCTGCATGGAAGACACAAACTTTTCACACTGACTCTATGGAAATGCTTCCCCGTGATTTCAGCTAAGCTTTGGGATGCCCACGCATGCATCACATCTGCCTACGTAACACTGACAAGTAAATCCTCAGTGCGTCTGCCAAGCTCCACACCCAGGCATTCAGCTGGAAGTCAGTTATCCTCTAAAAACTTCTCCAACAGAAAGTGTGTTCATAATCAAACACCTCACTGGAGTCATGTAAATTACCATGCTGATCATACTGCCCATGTGGCTCCATGTGGGTACCTGAAAATCTTGAAAGAAAAATAAACTAAAAAGTGGAGAAGAAAACCCATTTAATTTAAATTAATGATTTAAATCCCAAAGCCAGTTAATTCTACAGTATTTTTCTTTGTACAGTCAGCCTATCAAGAAGGTATTTCTCCCTACTGCAATTTCCTGTGGAACAGAAAGTTCATGCATGTCAGAGCACTGGCCATCACAGCCATCACTGCTTGGCAGTTGTGACTCTCAGTGTCTTTCTACCTGAGTTTTCAAAAAGTATATATATGTTACATTGTCATATCACGTGTATTTGTCATACTAGAAAGGCTTTGTTCCAACCCTGCTGTTCACTAAAGAAGTTTCATTTTAGGATCTTATGCATTGCTTTCGACAAGGATAATGAAACGAGTCTCTTTTTTTAACACAATAGAGTATCACAGCACCAAATAAACACACCGTATCTGTGACCTTTCTCTGGGCTCAGGACTGAAGTTTAGGGTGGAATGAAGGAGACACATTGTGTTTGGGACAGAAAACATAAGTTCCAGAGGTCTTTGACTGCTAATGTTTCGATTGTTGAATTTTTAGGACCAATTTCTAATGACACAGAAATACATTCCCATATAAATCATCGATTCTGTTCTTTGTGGAAATCTTTCAGCATTTGGGTATTCAGGGATAGCTTTCTTCCTTTATCATAAGCTTGCTTTTCTCAATGCCTGTATTCATTCAAATAGCTTTTTCAGACTCAAAGAAGATCCTCCAAAAGGATATATTCTAAAGAAGCCAGGAAGTAACTTCCCAACACAGCTTCACACCTCCCCAGATGATAGTTTCAAATTAATCATCTGTTCTGGGGACAGCAGATGGAAAATAATGTTCCTGATAAAATGGGTCTAATGAGAGCCGGAGGACCCGTGCCGACTGCTAATTTTACAAGAAATCCTAAGGAGATTTTTGATTGGATAAATGGGGAATATTGAGGTTTGCTGTCTGCAAAAAGAAATCCTCCCACTTCGCTGATTTTGAGGAACTTTGACAAAGCAGATGACTGTTCAATCTGTTTTCATTTTGGCCTCCTGGAATTTAGAATCTGGGAATGACACTTGGGTTTATTTCTCAGTCACAGAAGAGACATGACGGCCTGATTAGAGTTCCACAACACAGCTCCAAATCCTAACTAACATCCTTCTTCTCAGCTACCAGAAAGACAGAACATGGAAGAAGCTCTCACTTTCCGGGATGCAAACAATAAGGACATTATTGGAACTTAGGGACTTGGAGCAGTGCTGCAATAAGTTCCTGCAGTATGTCCTACCTAAACTGCTTTTTCTGATGCTGTGCGGCCTCCCTCGTTTTATACTCTTCCATTATCAGTCTTTTACTTTTTGTCCTGTGTTTTAGTTGCCCAGTTCTATTTCCTCCAAACCATACTTTCTCTCTCACTATCTTCTCAGGTCTTCTTCTTTTCCTTCTCCTCATACATGCTTCCTTTCCCAACTTCTCCTTTTCTTTTAGGCTTGTCTGTTGCAGAGAAAGTAGAACCTGCCTAGCATACAGCTAGACGAAAACCATGAACTAATTTTCCCTAAAATAGGTAAACTCTATAGATCTCTTAATTAACCACTCTTCTAGCCATCTCCCTCCCTCCCTTCCCACTCAGAAGCACAAAGCTCCTGCACTCCCTGCTGTCCCCTTTTTCCTGCATGCCCCCAGCACAGGCTGCTCCTGCCATAAGCCATCGTCTCTTTAATAGCAGCAGTATTATTTTTGGTGCAGCAGGAACTTCATGCTGCCCTAGTTCATGCAGTGTACTTTGCCTTCTTTCCTCCTCGCACGAGTTGTTGCCGCAGCTTATCATCACACGCACTCTGCTCCCCTTCTGCTACAGCTTCAAAGCACTCCAGATTTTTTGATTTGCTTCTCCTACTGCTCCAAGACACTGAGTGATGCAGAGAACCTCCTACAGCCAGAAAGTAACTGTGATTTTTAGCGATGATGTTTGCTCTAACTATTTAAAGCACACTTAAGAAGACACATAATAAGTAGGTTTGAGGGAAGTGGTAGCAATCCACCCACTACGTTCCTTTTAGCTAACCCTTTAATTAAATATTAAAGATATGGTTCTCAGGAAGATTTAAAATAACCCACTGACAGAAAAAAAAGAGGTTAAAAAACAGCAGAAAATGAAATAACCCCCCCCGCCAAAGACTTACCACACCTTCATGCTGTTTTTAATATAATTTTACTGTGCTGATGAGGGAAGAGCTTTTCTGAAAGGAAATAACAAACCTTATGCTTTCCAGTGCTAGATCACTCTCTGTGTTCTCAGGGAGTCCTGCTAGGGATTACAAATTCTTTGATGCTTAACTAAACATACCAGTTTCCTCTTCTATAAGGGAGAGCAAAGAAAGTTTATAGAAATTGAGAAAGTGAATTACTTGAAATGTTGTTCCTCACTCAAAAGACACATTCTGCTGCTGGATGCACAGAACTGACACACAGTTTGAGGGGAAAAGTACATATATACACTGCTTATAGCCTTGTCTCCAAGTACAAAGCAGAGTGGGATAAATGACAGCAAGATCTGGGCAGATTTGCAGTACAAAGCATTTCTCCTTGTACCTGAGTTAAGGCACACCACAGATGATCAGAGGAGAAACAGAAGGCACTACTGATGGAGATCAGAAGTGCAAGAAACCAGGTATGCCCACAAAACTGAGTGGCTCTGACCTGCATATTCCTTTTGGTAAAGGCTTTGATAATTTTTCTCTGTACCTAGCTGACAAAGCTCGACAGCCTCACTGAGCAGTGTTTTTGCACCAGTACTGCAAAAATATCTGCTCTGCTGCTTCTTCTCTCACGTTTGAACTCCACTGTACTACTGCTTTTTCCTTCTATGCTGTGTGTGGTTTTAAATCAAACTCCAGAGCCCCAAGCTCTCTGTATAGTCTCCAGTGTTGCTGTAATACAAACAGAAACTTGTCAACCATTTCAATTTGTTCGTGTTAGGCATATAACGGAAAGTGCTTCCAAACACACACTGCTCTCCCCCTCCAAATCAGTCTTACAATCGATACTATCCTACTTTCAATTAAAATACCACCACAACAGATACATCTATATGGTGCTTAGAATCTCTCAACAGAAACCCATTACTTTAAATACATAAGCTAGTCAAAATGATTGAATTCCCGAGGCAACAGAAACGATACTGGTGATTTTATTCAGCACGTGTCCAATACGATTTTCCATTCGGAATCCACATTTTTTAATGCTTTTCTATACCATTCTTAACATTACCTTCAGCTTTTATGGAGTCCCTTAGAAAGTTGGTTTTTTTCAATTTGTTTACCAGAAAACTTAAATCTTAATGATTAAATAATAGGACATTTATATACATCAGCGGGTTTTCTCAGATACTGGGCTCTAAGTACATACAATGTCTATTGAGTGAAAATAAAAAAGAAAAATTCCAGTCATGCAAATCATCTTACAAACCATGTTCCATTTGACTTGAAAATTTTTACTCTGTTACTGGCATATCATTTCAAAATTAAACAGATGAAATTTTAAGGTTGCTTTGTCCATTTCCACTCATTTGTTTTGCTGTTTTGAAGAACTGACAGGCCACATGCTACTGCAGAAGGTACCAGCAGGGTACATTGTTCTACTACCACCAACCAACTCCTCTCAGCCCCGGTGTGGATGTATTTTAAAAAACCACCTAACCTTCAGCTAACTGCACTGGTTTATTTCTGAACAGCACATCACAATATCAGCACAGAGAGCACATTGTAACCGGTTGGGTGATTCCACTTAATAATTTTTTAACACTAGGACCTTTCAGCATTTTAATTCTGGTTTCATTTATGAATTAAAGGTCATATATAGAGCACAAATGAGGTCTAAATTTAGTCACAGCAGACCACAGTTCCACATAAAGACAAATCTTCAAGTTATGTTGACCTGCTAGGAGACAAAGATAAACAGCACAGCAAACATGTACCTGCAATGCACTGCTTCCCTATTAAATATTAACTGTTTCATTTACATTTAAATGAACTGAGCAGTAATGGATAGACTTTCCAGTACTGCTGTTTGGTGCTGCTGTCATGGAAAGAAGCTGAAGACAATGTGGGCTGTATGGGGGCAAATGACGCAATCTCAGCATCCGCTCAAGTGACTTCAATGATGACCATTCTCCAGTCTTGAAATATAATCCTACACAGCATCTTTTTTTTCTCTCCCTCTGTAAACACATCTGTTCATAAATAACTTAGATGTCTCCTTGACATTCATGGTATGTAACTGAAGCTGAAGTAGAAAAGGATGGGCGGTGTACAGCACTGAGGAGATGTCACAGTACTTTTGTTCAGCATTTTTGTCAAGTGCAGGTTGCTAACATCAGCCATCAGAGACGGGCGGGGTGACCCACCCATATTTTTCATGGGTCTTCACCAAGCTCTTAAATGTTGCTTCAGCTTCCTTTCGACTGAATGACTTTTTTGATTTGCCAGCTTTTCTGCAGATACGGCCCTGCGCCAAACACAAAAAGAAAACCTTCATTAAAAATGTGAACACGCATCTGGAAACCACAGCTTAACTTTCCAACTCATCAGGACGAGAGGCATTCACTTACGGGATCCAGCAAGCACAGCTCCCAAACTTGAGCAGACAAACGCGTTATCAGAGATGATTTAAAATGATATTCAGTGAACGGGTAAAAATGAGGAAAAAAAAATAACAATAAAAAAGAAGACATCAGGCGAGCTGTCCCCCCGGCGAGCCCCTGCGCTGGCACGCTGCCCGGCTTGCAGCAACCCGCGGCTGCGGCCGTGCCTCGGGGCTCGCCTCCCTCTCCGCTGCTCCGGGACACCTCCGGCATTCCCTGCCCGGCGTGATGCCGCTCCTGCCCAGCCCGGGGCAGCCCCGGCAGACAGCGCCTGCCCGGGCACGGCTGCTCTCAGGGCTGCCCGTGCCTCACCCCCGCTGCCGCCGCGCAGCGACACCAAAAATTGCATCCACCCCGCGGAACGCGCTGCTTCCTTCCTCCTGCAACCTACCCCTGAGAAATGAACAGCTCTGCCCTTCCTCAAAGGAGTGCCTTAAACCAACCTGCTTCCATCTTAAATTGAAAATTCGAATTTGTTTATTACCCCTTCGTGCCAAGTTTGATAATGAGTGAAAATATACCATTTGCATATACTGCATTTTTAATACTCTGCCATTAGATCTTACCTCTAACTGCAGAGCTGTATGAAAATTCAGATCCTTGTTCGGCAGTAGAGGCTTTTACTGAGTTATCAATAGCTTACCTTATTTTTCACATTGGTCTGTGTCAGTTACCAACCAACAGAGACACAAGAAAGAATTACAGCTGCAGGTGAATACCACTCTACAACAATGAATACCTTTAAACAAAATAATTAAAATAAAATAAATACCTTTAAAGTATTTATGCCTACTGTATTTGCTAGAAAACAGAAGTCTTATTAAAGTCACTAGTCTACTAATTTTTGTAATTGTTTGATAGATTGCACTGAAAGCCATTTTAACAATAAATTGTATTTGATGAGTGTATATCATATTACAGTGTTAAAATTACTAAGAACCAAGTTTGTATGTTCTCATTTTTTTTTCTGTTCAAGTTAGTATGTTTTCATTTCTTTTTCTGCTCTTTAGCTCAAAAGTCATCTTTTTCTTCCCTGATTTAACCCAAATTTTGGCATTTGCAATAGCATGCAACAAATACTGAGAAAATAGTTCGGTATATAGAGGGAAGAAAAGGGGGGAAATGGGAAAAAAGAAAACAAAATCTCTCCTCAGAGTATCAAATTAACTTTTACAGACCAAAATGGGTAAGATTAGTCTGCAGCGTGGACAAACAACTTCTTTCTAGAAAGCTGTCACAATATTGCAGAAGCTCTTTTGTGTTCAGCACTGCTCCTGTTACAGCAAAACTATGGACACATGAAAGAAAAAAGCTGCTTCCTACTCCTGTTTTAACAAATAATTTTTCAGTGCTGTTTGTCTCTCAGAGCATATCTTAACCAAAAATTACAAACACCCTCCAATTCCCAATTCGATTTATTCACAGTCAATTTACACTCCTGTTTTTCCCCAAAACAGCTGTTTCACCTGTTGATGCTTTTCCTCGCCTTTCTCCCTAGCTGCCACTTACAGCCCATGAATCTATTTCCTCTTTAAACCCCCTTGATAGACCAAACAGCTGGACACCTTCCACATCTCCACACAAATTTGGCCATTAATATGTCCCAAATAAGGATGATCTGAATGGTTTTCAATTGAGTCCCGATCATAAATTTTCTTAGAAAATGTTCATTTTTAGTTGTGACAGATGGAATAATTAAATAAAGCTGGGTAACATATTTTTAAAATCTTATTGAATAATTATCATACATAATTATATCATATATAATTATCAATCATAATTATTCAGCAGGAGTATTTTTGTGGTTACAAAACATTTTGTATTTTCTTCCTAATCTAGGGTTTTGTTGGAAGAACACTTAGAGAAACATAGGAAAAGATAAAACAAAGTGCAACAGAAGATTAAATCAGCACAGGTAATGCTGTCCTCAAAATCCCACCGACTAAGTACTTTTGAAAGTAAATATAAACTTACTCTGCTGCTTAATTTCTGGATTAGATCCATTTGCCATCTCCTGTGTTTTGCACATTATTTTTTATCCTTTAAGGCATTGATACCTTTCTGAATTATATGCATAGCACCTAGGACAGTATGATTCACCTAGAAGTAGGATCTTTGCATTGTGAACAGCTCATGTTTGGTGTCGACTGTGCACAGCTTTCAAAGCAGGAACATAAGAATTCTCTGGTGTTGTAATGATGTGGTAAACATCATCACATCATGTAAAATATTACTGGAGCCATACCAGATGAGCATCATTCCATGAGTTTATTCTGAAACCTTTCTGTTATTAATGCAACAGATTGTTAAATCCACTTCCACACTGGTACCATATGCAGGTTGTATGTGAACTGCACCATCAAAGACCAGCTAATTCTACCCTGCTGCAGTCCATGTACTTCTGTCCTTATACAAAAACTATGGGTGGCATGGTCAGCACTGTCTCTTATTAACCAATATCCCATCAGCTGTTTATAATTTGGATAAAATTTAACCTCCTAGACTGAAAGTTTCCCTATTTGGTGCCTCAAGTAAACCTAGGGTAAGAAGAAAGAAGGCTGGAATTTCAGCTGACTGATTTCAGATGCTTTCAAGCCTATACTTGGGTGGTATCTACTGTCTTACTGATTTCTAGTTTTTTGCCATTCCCAGAAAATTCTTCCCAAGTTTAAGTAAAAAATGTAATTTTGAACACAATTATAGAAGAAAGTGTCAAATGTTTTATCAGGCACCGCTACCAGTCCTGACTACAGTTTATTTTCAGCCTGCTACTTAAATGCAGTTATTTTAACCATGGACAGGAGCCTGTGAGCTGTTGCATTCTGTAAACGTGGTAGTGATGGTAAATACAGTATGTAAATATGTGCTGTCCACAGCTCTGTTGGGCACAACTGCATTTTGACCAATCCCCAAACCACATGTGTCACTACTGCCGGGGTAAGGAATACAGATCATTTGCAGGGCTGATGTCTTGATGTGTCCAGCACCACATCAAGGAAAGCTATCAAATTGGTATCTGAACAAGATCAAAACATTCCACAAGAGGTTACAAACAACAGCAAAAACCCAAGAAAGCTTCTCATAAAGATATCACTGTCGACTTCAGCTCTGAGAAGTCGCACCAGGAGCTTATTTAAATACTTGCAATACTTTCAGACACTCGCAGAGCGCCTTTCATAAAGGGATAACTGAAAACCTAATTAAAGAGTTGGAGAGAACGTTTCAGATTCTGCCATCTGCTGTGACTTCATGTACTTATCAAGATATAATTTTAACAAGCTAGAAACATATGAAAGGTGAAAGCAATGCCACAGCACCCAACTGGTTTTTATGCAGCCGTGCTGAAGCGCAGGGGGATGTGTGCTGCACTCAGCCTCCTCCCTCGCTCGTGCTCCTGCTGCGGCCAGCCTGCGTGGCACGGTGAGCAATCGCAGGCCACTCATCCAGGCTTTGCCCAAACTAATGAGCTTGCACACACAACTGATAAGCATCCAGTGTATAACCCTGATAATGGGGGCAGAAAGACCTCCAGGAACATGATCTGCTGCGGGCAGCCTTCTCAGGACCCTGGCTGTACCGAGGGACCAACCACTCCCTCCTGCCATGTTCAGCAAAAGGTGAATCTCACACATGATTTGTCCACCTGTCCTGGTTTCAGTTGCAATAGAGGTAATTTTCTTTCTAGTAGAAGTGGTGGTTTGGATTTAGCATGAGAATAATGTTGATAACACCCTGATGTTTTAGCTGATGCTGAGAAATGCTCACACTAAGCCAAGGATTTTTCACAGTGCCTTGTGCTCTACCAGCTAGCAGGTGCACAAAAAGCCAAGAGGGAACCTGGCCAGGACAGCAAGCTGAACTGGCCAAAGGGATGTTCCACATCATAGAACATCATGCCCAGTATATTAACTGGGGAGAGCTGGCTGGGAGGGGCCAATCACTGTCTGGGGCTGGGGCCAGGTATCTGTCCGTGGGTGGTGAGTAATGGTATTGTGCATCACTTGGCCTTCCTGTGGTTTTTTTGTCTCTCTGTCTTTAATTATAATTGGGGTTTTTGTTATTATTACGATTATTAGTATTATATTTTACTTAGTTTCAATTACCAAACTCCTTATCTCAACCTGTTAGTTTTTACTCTTTTTTCTGATTCTCCTCTCCAGCCAGCCAGGGGATGAGGTGAAGGAATGACTGAGCAGTATTTGGTTGGCTATTTGTATTTGGAGTTAAAACAAGACACACTCACATCTGTGGACCTCTGTGGGCAAATCTGCAAGGTTTTCTACTTCCAACTGATGCCACAGTAGTCTCTGTGAACACATCTCCCCTTCATAATGCTCTCTGACACTGAATCACATCCTCAAAAATACTCAACAACTATTAGCTCTTTAAACTCAGTCAGTATCACTATCAGCAATGTGCCATGTCAATTCTTCCCCAGCATTACCAGATTACAAAGAAGTCTAAAGACAGAGTTAAGTCCTGAACAGAAACCAAATATGAAGCCTGAAACTCTTGAAACTATGACCATGTATTTACCCACAGCTGGCCTATGGTGTCCTGAAAAGCAGTCTCAACATTTCTTCTGGTCCTTCCACAGTCAGGAACAGTCTCAAGAGGGTTTCTCTGGACACAAGGAGTTCCCTCTCTTGTCAAATAAATGATGGTAGGTCCCAGATCCAAACCCAGTAATTTTAGGACAGTATCAGGTGTGCTTCTATGTGTGTCCAGCTGGCACTCTCTAGGACAGGACTATGTAACAGAGGTCAGCCTTCCACAGGATGATATAATCACCAAAAGTACTGGCTGGAAGGGACTTATGGTGGTCTCCAAGTCCAGCTTAGACACTTGGAGCTGAACTGACAACACAGGTCAGCTGTGGCACGGCACAGTCAGGTCCTGAACCCTTCAAGGTTGTGCTCAGTCCACTCTTGAAGCCATCTCCTGCTCTATTAGGTCCCAAATTTTCAGAGATTTAGCGTACACAGCCATGAGCCCTTACAGGGCTGATGTTTTATTGTGGAAACAGCGTAAGCCCCTGTGCTGTGGATCTCTGAGGTGTCACAGCAAACCTTCAGTCACATCCAGACATTTTACCTGGACCAGCCAGCAAAGAGCTGTGTACATTTTCAGTAGTGCACAGCTAAGAGACTCAGAAGCAGGCAAAAATTCACGTTGCTAGCACTGCTATTAACACAATCTCCTCAGCCCTGTGTATTTTTATTAGTCTTGGCAATGCAAGTAATTCCAGGTTGGCCTCCCAAGGGCAAATCACACAAGACTTCTACACATGGGGCTAAACTTGGCCCATCATGTAAGCCAGCAGAAGGACACATGGATGGCTACAGTTTCCTTTTCTGCCTCCATCTCTTAACAGATTCCACAGCAGGTTCTGCTGACCCAACCCTAGGTAAATGTCAAGAGATGGAAAACAAGCAGAGAGAGAGAAGCACACGAAAGACTGCAGGAAGTCACTATGCCAGACACGGCATCTATGGTGATCCTCCATGGAGAGGAAGATGATCCACAAGGATCTGTCCACTTTCCAAGTCTGTTGTGCCAGGCTTCTCCATGGATGACACAAAATCTATGGATTTCCTACATACTGAAGCATGCTGAGTTTCTGGCATGTAACATGTTCCATAATGTGTCAGTGACTAATGGCTTTGGGCCCCAGCTATTCTATGCAAACGTACTCAAACATTTTCTGATAAGGAGCAGAGGCACTCAGTGCTTAAGCCTGAACCAGCCTTATCCTAGAATATTTAAACAAGCTTTCAGGGGAAAATACTTCCACTGGCTTTAGAGACACATTCAAAAGCAGAGCGATGCTGAAGTGAGTACTGTCATGCTCTCAGTGCAGTGATTGCAATGTGTCACAACATCACTGTTAGAGCGCAATATATACAGTCTCTCCCCCCAATTACATGGTTTATAATTTTTTTCCTTCATGAACTGATGAGGCAGTTAATCATGTCTCAAAAACTGCACACAATTTATATTGCACTGTATATGATTATTAGCTGTAGCTAAAATAAAGCAGTATAGAAAGTGATACAGACAAATACTCATAATGTTGCAGCATAAGTAAATTAAAACAAGGAGGTTTTCCAGCAAATGTGTAATTTCCAAAGCAGTACTTTCATGCCTTTTTCAGTCTCCTTTTTAAGAATAATCCATAAAATAAGTGAAAAAGTAGCAAGTTCTGGCTTTAAAGTATCCTATAAATTGTGCCTTCTGGGAGCATAACTGTTCTTTGTCTAGGAAAAAGAAATCTGAGTTGCAGCTGAGTAATTATTTATGCTCATTTGTCTGTGCCAGTAGCCTGGTGCCAGTAGCTCTTAATCGATACAAACGCTTACAGCCCCAATCTCTGTCTGACAGCTACAGAGCACTCTGCTGCTCTTCCTCGCCTTTCCCTAAGTCAGCACCGAGCTGGCAGCATCATTGCAGCACAGATGAGGGTTAAGGAACTCCCTCCCTGCATTTTTTGGGTGGAACAAACTCTGTGCTGGGAAAAGAATAAGATAATTTGGGTGGCTAGCTACATTACTGGTGACTCAAGCATCTCCAGGGCTGAAGGTATGACAACATGGTGGGCTTCTGTCAAAGGAGCCAGTCCCTGTTCCCTACCACCAGAAGGGCACTTGCTAGTCTAGGTGACAGAGGGATGTTTTCTCTCCTATGTATTCTCAGTTTTTTGCTGAGCTCCCTGAACTACCTCTCTGTGGAATCAGGCACTGGCAGAACTCCTGAGGGCCAGTCCAGGCGAAAGGGCCGGGAACATGACAGCAACTCTTTGCATAAGCCCACAGCTCCTCTGCATCAGGAACCTGAAGCTACCCAAGTGAAATGCAGTCATGGGTGTGAACCCAACCAAAGCAAAGCCAACCCAACCATCCTTTGTGACAGGCTGTAAAGACAGAGGCATCACAACAATGCCTATCTTCACATTCCCCAAAGTTTTACAATGCTAAAACAAAACAAAACAAAACAAAACAAAAAAAATAACAAAACAGTAGTAAAAAGCAGGCTGCCTCTGGGAACATCTAATCGAGTTAAATCCAAATTTAAGTAAGATCAGAGTCACAAGTGGATGTACTTTTCTCCTGCTATTTATATGAATGTGCCAATCTCTTGACTGCAGTATGCTTCATACTGATGCACATGGACATCTAGTCAGAGAGCCCTCACTTCTCAGTGCTTTAAGCACATATCCTCAAAAGACCTTCGGGTCATTTATAAATTTGTCTGTACTTTCCATGTGGGAAAGAGGAATATAGTGAAGTTATATGACTTGCCTGTAGTATGTGACTGTACCTGAAGTCATGGCAAAACCTGGAAGCTGAACTCAGATCACCTTTTCTCAGGCTAAGTGCTCAAACTGTGCAATAACCTCCTCTCATAAATAATATAGAACATTCCAATGACAGGTATATTTAATGGAAATAATATTGTCAAATTTACAGAAAATTTAATATTTACAGAAATTAATAGAAAACTTGAAAAACCAGTAACATCAATTTCTTCTGTTTTGCGATGCTTTGGTTTTTCATGGACGTGTACTATGGAAATGAGCCCTTCTTACTGCAGCTGGGGGCTTGTTACCATTTGTAGCACGAGCCTAGAAACAGGAGAAATACCAAGTCATTCCACAGCTCATAAAGCCTGAGTATGACAAGCATCTGAGCTCCGGGCCATTTCATAACGCAGGCTTATGTCTTCCTTCCTCAGGTTTATTTTCACTCGTCTTTGAATGCGGGTTTGAGATTATAACTGACTTGTAACTCTATCAAGGAGTCACTGCAGAAGTTCCATGGGTTTTGGAGAGCCTGTGCAGCAAAGGATTAAATCAATGAGGATCATCGATTTTAACAAAGAAAACGCACAAGATCGTGAAGCAGATAAAAAGACATTTTTCCAAGGACAGACTGTGCATGTGCACGAGGCAGGCACACATCTGCCATGCCTGGTTGAGGATGGACACGCCTGATGTATCCTTCCTCAGTGTGACTTTTAATGGGAATGGGGCAGTCAGACTGGCACCTGGATCCTGTTTCAGAAGAGGAATCACCTGAACATCTGAAGTGTGGAGCCCACTTACCTGTTCCGTGCACACCGGTAGGGACTACAAATTCACTTTCATCAAAGCACACCTACGCTTCTCACCAGCTCAGGCACTTTCAATTCCCAGTGCAGTGCTCAATTTCACTGTCAGTCAGGTCAGGTAACAGTATCATGTCCTTCCTGTAAAGTTCAACCTGAGACTCCCAGGATCTACTCAGTTACTGCTGCTTCCAGATACTGTTAAAGGCCAACACCATGTAATGCTCAGCAGCCTCCAGAAATGACCTGTGGAGTACAGCTCCGACCAGACTCCGCACTTTCAAAAAATACAATGATATCCAAGAGAAACTTGCTATTCCCTTTACAAGTGCGACAACTGGATCCTGTGCACCTTACAATTAAGACACATTTTGAACCATTCAGCCAGCATAACTACCACAGCATCTGAGGTTCTCCCTGTTTAACTGCAGAGGAATTGCACCCAGCAATCCTCCCACCGCCCATCTCCCTGTGCACTGAATGCCAGCATTACCTTTTTTGGCATTTACAGGAGAAAACTGGAAACTGCATGTGAAGGACTGAATACATCAAGGAAAGAAGAGCCCTTCACTGACTCTCACCAGCCCAAAGGGGTTTAGACACGAAAAAGAAATGCAGTAAATATTATGTTACTTAACCACTGTCCCAATTTGTGAGAGCAGATGTCCACAGGGGGACATGCCCCAGATCATGCCTGGCAATCAGACTCCCAGGATATGAGGAGATGAATTACTGTGGAGTTACAAATCTTCAATCTGGAAGTACGCAGCCATGCATGGAAATCCCTGGGCATTGCGTGGATGCTAGGAAAGCTGCATATTTTCAAGGCTAGCCTGTAAAAGGAAGAGTAAATCTTCCTCACAATAAAAGTGGGTTATTTAGGTTACTCCTTCAGGACATAACCCTTCGTGACTAGGCTTTTTGCATTTGAAAAAATACAATTTTCAATGAAGCATCTGACAAAGCACCCCAATGCTTCACGGTTCTCTCAGCCTGAACACTCTGAAGAAAACGAGCACTTCTTATATAATTCGGGGAAGAAGAATCTTACTCTTTTCAGCAAATTCAATTTTCTCACAAAATCCAAAGCCACAATTCTTTCAAATTCTTATTTCGGAGATCAGCTAACTATTGCCAAGAAGAATAAAAGCATGTTTTAAAATTAGTAATTTGGCTCAATTTAGGGATTTCATTTATTTGATGACTTTTTAAACAGTAATAAGGATAGTTAAAAGTATTTTAAAATTTTCATTTTTATGCTTCAAAGGAGAAAAATGGAGATTATATTCCCTTTGCTTTTTAAAAGAATTAAACCAACCTCCTATTTCAATGAGTTGGAATCCCCACGTCTGCATTCCTCTCAGTAGAATATATTTGCATAATAAGAGTGGATGGTCAGAACACCAATATATCAGAGTACACATGAACAATTATTTTTTCCAGCCCATTTATCAGGCCCAGCATCTCAACACACAGGCTTCCACTAAAACTTCAGCTTTCAATCCTACGTTTCTCAAATTAAATGACAGAGACATCTTAGAAGGCAAACAGATCTGATTTTCCTCTCTAGACAAACAATATTCTGTTATCTCTTTGGCCCAGCATTTACACCTTTTCATGGGAAACAAGTTCCCTAACACAGTCTTGGTCTCCTCTGTCATCTTTGTATATGAGTCGATGTTTTTCACCCATAAGCAACATTTCCTCCCTTGAGGACCACTTGCTCAGGCAACTAATCAAAAGCGAAAAGGAAAACAATTCCATTTTTAAGGCCCTAATAGGAATACAATGGCTCCAAATAATTCAGAGACCACTGTGCTCTCTGTACATTTCTGCAGCCTTTGAGATTAGCTGATTTATTCATGGCTACACTCCTCAAACCCAGCATCTGGAATATGAAAACCCACGGATCTGCAATTAATTTCTGCTATACATATTTGAAAGACCTGGAGTCTGCTGACCTCCTGGACACTGTGCAAGTCCCATCTGCTATCTACTCACTCACACTTTTGTTTGAAAGGATGAAGAGGGAGCAATTTAGACTGTGATTAACAGCTACCTTCTGTAGCTGTTTGTCATAAAACAAGCCCATTTCTGCTGTTTCAATCTGGTAAAACTAAGCTGGGATATTCGAATCTTTAAAACGGAAAGATAAATCCGTTCAATAGTCATACAAGGTGCACAGCATTTGAAGCAAACTAACAGGATTCCACTGAGGTATTTCTAATGTTACAATGTGAGGCATCAAAGTGCTAGACAGCAACAACTTTTATTTGAATTCAGGACCTTTTCTGACACAAAATTAAAGCTTAACTATAAACTATATCTTAATTTTTATTTAAATTATTCTACAGAAGCCCACAACAGCAAGAATACTCAGGTATACCCTGAG
>VZUA01074672.1:0-17565 GCA_013401035.1 Horornis vulcanius | reverse complement strand
CCTCCCAACACAGAGGTTTTAACTTTTCCATTTGTTTGGCACCTGTAGATGAGAGTACTGCTGAGTGTGCTGGACTGGCTGGGAGCAGGAACAATGTAATGTTCATCTGTAGAGCATGTGAGGAAGGTCCTGAACACTTTGGAGAATCATTTGTGAAGAGAGAAACAGAGCAGGCTGTGTAGTATTCTGTCCCATCCACAGTTTGCCCAGGATGTAGCAGAAAAAGATGAGTTTTGGAGATTCTGATGAGAAGTGGCAGGATGAGGTGTAGCAATGAAGGGGAGAGAAAGCAATTAAATGTAACAAGAAGGATAAAAGCCAGAGTCCCCCAAGGAGAAATTTCTAATGTGAGAGAAGGGTGGAAGACCCTATCAGAGACATCACTGCAAATCAGATACACAGAAGTCTTAATCAATGTCCTGCTTCCCTAAATTTTCCCAATCTCCAGTCTGTATGTTCTTCCCTTTCATCAATGATATCCATACTCTTTGAGGAGATGAGAATTTCCAGTTTGGGACTAAAAATACAACCTGAAAAATCAGTTCTGAGATTTTTTTCCATCAGAAATCTGAGTACAAATTTTTGTCATTTCTGCCTGAGGAAGTGTATTTTCCAGGTTTCTGGTTTAGCCACTGGACCAAAAGCTTGGCTGTTGCAAAGTGTTTCTCTCCTAGTTTCTAAAGTTGCTGGATACCTTCACAAGGGAGAAAACTCTTTTTTGTCCAACATGACCGCAAACCCAAAGATTGCAATGGACTTTTCTTTTTCATTTCCTGCAGCTGAGTTCTGGAACTTACAGCAACAGAGTTTTGAGGAAGAAAAAGGGGCAGATAAGACATGCAGAGAGTGACCAATGTTTTACAAGTGGTTTTAGGGGCTCCTGGAAGGTTGATGGGGCAGAANCATCAGAAATCTGAGTACAAATTTTTGTCATTTCTGCCTGAGGAAGTGTATTTTCCAGGTTTCTGGTTCAGCCACTGGACCAAAAGCTTGGCTGTTGCAAAGTGTTTCTCTCCTAGTTTCTAAAGTTGCTGGATACCTTCACAAGGGAGAAAACTCTTTTTTGTCCAACATGACCGCAAACCCAAAGATTGCAATGGACTTTTCTTTTTCATTTCCTGCAGCTGAGTTCTGGAACTTACAGCAACAGAGTTTTGAGGAAGAAAAAGAGGCAGATAAGACATGCAGAGAGCGACCAATGTTTTACAAGTGGTTTTAGGGGCTCTTGGAAGGTTGATGGGGCAGAACAAAACTCACACCAAGAGATTGGTTTGCAAGAAAATGTAACTTGCTAGAAACAGTCTCACTGCCCCGTATTTGGAAAACAAAGTTTTCCTTGAGATGTCATAACAAAAGAGAGATCTTGGGAGATGATGCTGGGTTTGCCTACAGAATTGCTGAAGCGAGGTTCCTGATCCCCTCTTCAATATGGATTTGGCTGACAGAGGTACCTATCTCCAACAGAAAAGAACAGTCTTTACCTCTCAAGTCTGTCTTGATTCAGGAGGCAGCAGATGCCACAGCAAGAGGCAAAGGACAACTTAAGATAGACAGTCAAATACAGCACTTTGAGGAAGCTTCAGAAGGACATTCCTGCATGCTCAACCCAGGGGAAGGACAAGTTTATCAGAACAGCGTTCTTCATGATGACACCCACAGTCCTTGTTTTCAGGTGGACATCTTGGCCATATCCCAGCTGCCTCTCAGAACAAGACCTGGTTCTTGTTCTCACCACTCCTTGGCACATTTAACTTCTGCTTTGGAAAGGAACTTGGGTCTGAGGAAAGGAGCCACAGTGACCTTCCCTTCTGAGAATACACACACCATAGAATGCAGGTATTCTTACTGCTGCAGCAAAATTCTCTTGTGGTTCAAACCTGAGCTGGCTTCTGGTTTTCCTCCAGAAATCTCATGATGCTCAGTCTTTGAGATGATTTCTTCAGCTGGAAAAACATCATTAGAGCCATGTTGGAAGGACATCCAGTGTTGATTCTTATGGTCAGACTTATTAATGACATCTGTACACTGAGCATGCTGTTCTCTTTATGTTTGGCTTTCACAGCTGAGTCTTCCTTTATGGGGTACACCTGACTTTCTCTAATAAATTATGATCCTTGTCAAGCCAAGTGATGAAATAAAGTGAAATGTATGTGTTTTCCTGGGCAGACATTATCTTTTTAAAGGATTTAAATATTCACCCAAGGGTGTCTGTTTTAGATAAAGTAGAGAATTATATCTCTATTCCTTCTCTTTTTCTGTTTTATCCCACCTCAGATTCCTTCATATTCCCTTGCAACGTTTATTTATCCGCTTTATTTTCTTTGCACTCCTGCTATGTCTCTCTTACTGTTTTCCCCCTTTACTCCTTTTTTTTTCTCCTTTAAATTTTGTTTCCTTTCACCTTTTCTTGCTAGACCACAGATGAAGAGCATACAATGTTGTTTGGGAGAAATAAAAGAGAGAAATGGCATTTGAAGAAGTTCTGGTGCTAGATGCACATCTGTTCTGCCTTTTAAAATTCAGTGTTTCTGATATTATTTCATAAGCAGTCTTGTGTAAGCTATTACTACTAACCCAGGTAGTGTTGGCATTGCAAGGTTCTTGTTATCCTAGAGATCCACAACCCCCCCTTCGGTTGTCCAGTTCATGCTGGTTGTCCATTGTTTATCTCACATTTTCTGAGACAAATCCTATGATTTTAGCCTTTATGTCTCTACCTAGTTATAAGGAAATAAAACCACTTTTTTTTTTTTATTTTATATGGAATGAATTTACATACCTGAGCAAGCTTTTTCACATCCTGCTGATTAATTATAAATCATTTATCTTGTCAGGCTTTTGGACAATCTGCTGATTTCCTGTAAGTGCCTCATCTGATCATAAGGTTCAGCACTTCAGCACCATCTTGATCTCACAGCAAGTCACCTGCACTCTCTTGGTGTCACTGTGATCTACATTCATGTGATCAGGAGGAGATGTAGAGAGCTTCTGACTCTGTCACTGCAGTCCCTTGTGGTGCATCAATGGCCTTACAGCAAGGTAAGAATTCTGTAACATTCACTAGAAAAAGAAAACACAGCCATAAGACAAGGAATTGCTTCACTCAGGATCTCAAAATGCACCATAAAAATTGGCTTGTGCTATAGTCCATGTTTTAACATAGGGGAAATTCAGCATAGTGTTTAAGAACAGGATATGGATCTGGTTGTTTAGATTGGAGATCAAAAGACACCACTGTAAACACAATCCAGGTCTGTGTTCCTGTCATGACATTCAATCCTGCTAGGTGAGGCACCTGCTGTCTTAGAGCCTCCTGCAGACTGAGCTGGCACAATTTCCCATGCACGAGATGTCTGCAAATTTACTCTAGCTAAGGATCAAGGAGGTAAGCTCACTGCCTGAACACTCTTCTGCTTCTGATGGGAGCTAAAGCTGCTGTTTCTCACTACACAGTTGCAAATTCTGAAAGCAGGGCATGAAGGCAACCTCTTTCAGAACAATTAAACACACATCAAGGCCTTTCCTTGTGCTGTCCATCAAGGTTTTCTTTTAAACGATCATCCTCATTTCTCATTGCTATAGCCATAATTTCACCTGAGTTCTTCCATTTGTTTCCAGCTTTATCTCTTAACATGTCTCTGTTTTTAAAGGGACATTTCCCCTCCATTCCAACTCTTCTCTTAATGATTATAATTAACAAACTTTGCATACGTGAAACCAGAGTACATCCGGAACAGAGAACATTTTGGAGATTAGGAAACAGAGAAAGTAAAAAATGGGAAGGTGTTGCTTGGCTTCATTGGTAATAAGAAAGCCAATATTTCCCCTTCTGTGGTTAAAATTACCCCTGTTGGGAAAGGAAGTAGTGAGACCCACACAGAAAAAGGCAGATTTGGGAGGAAGCCAAGAACGAACTCTTCTATCACATGTACAACACAGAGATGCTTCTCAGATTTATTAGAACACCACACCATTCAGACACCATTTAAAACTGCTGCAGAGCACTGGCTTTATGACAGACAATCACATTTTCATGAGTCAAAACCTGCTTAGGAGATATATTGCTTCATGGGATCATCTGACCAGATGGGGAAAGAAACAGCCAGCTGCTGGAAGGGTGCGCCCAGACTGGATATCCCTAGGCATTAAAGAAAGGAGTCAAATTCCTCCTGACCAGATATGAAATATTTCTGCCTTCAGATTCATTTTTGAGTCATCTTCATCTGGGAGCTCAGTCAGATTTTGGTGTTCAGAAAATATCTCAGTGAAGGCTTCCTATCCAAAGGCCTCTTGCACCTATGAATCACAAGTGACACAGTACAAAATACATGTATGGAAGTTTAGAATTATTCTACCTGCATTTTTAACAAAATCTTGTATTAAATGCAGTCACTGATCTTTTCATAGGGCATTTCCTTTTTTTTTCTAAAGTAGCTACCCCCAAAATTCCAAATGCCTACTTGAAGAACCAAAGCAACCCTTTAACACCATCAGATCATTCAACAAACACATCTTTCTAATATTCACACAAAACCAAAAATCAAGTACTTATATAAGTGATCTTCATCCTGAAGGGCAGGGCTGTGCTCATAGGCTTGATTCCAATTTATTTTTTTTTCACAATTGTTCAAAACAAAACTGATAAAAAATATCAACCCACCTCTCCATGCTTGTAAGTATGCATATTTAAAATATCTCCTAGTACTTACAATACATAGGACTTTCACAGCACAAAATGAGGGTCCCTGCCTAGAGACTCTGCACAGTTGATGTTTGTACTCTCAATTAACCCTGGTTGCTGCTGAATGAAGTTTTGCACCATAACACTGAAAGACTGGCTTGAATGTAGTATTAGAGAAAAAAGAAAAGGAGAAAGAAAAATAAAAAAGGAGTTTCAGTGATCAGAAATCATCTTTGGTACAGCCCAAAGGCTGTGGTTCACTATTACATCTCAAACCAGTGCATTCCACAGACCAATGAGCCTTGCTGAAATCACAAATTATTCAAAACAAGCACGTTTTTTGAGGACTGCTTCAAAAACTTTTCCCTGAAGCTCTGGTTCTCCTGCTGAAGTTTGCTACTTGGAGACAGACCAGGACTGACTCATGTTGATTTGTGGAATCCTGTGAGCTGGCACACGTACACAGTGCTGCAGACTAAGAGTCAACAGAGCGAGATGATCTGGGGTACGGATTGAATGGCTGCAGGAAACGAGGAAAGGAAAGAAGCTTCCCTGGATTAAAATAATAAATTTGTATATGTGTCACAAGCTTAATTTGCCTGAAGATTCACAGTCTGACTTCCTCCCTCGATTTCAGCTGTGCCTCATCACAATGGGCCTTCCTGGCAACCTCTGGAATATGTCTGACCTTGGTCACCATCACTGGACCCAACACTGACCTGAGGACTGATTTCCATGCTTGACCTCAGACCTTCCTCATCCCTGAAGACGTGCTGAGCAGTCTGGACCCTGGATGTTGTGCCAGGTGTGCCCTGCTTGCCTCACTCAGGTGTTGTGGCTGGTCCCCAGCTGTCCTGCTGGCTGTTACTGCAGCTTCCTCCTGGCCGCCCACCCTCGTGGAGCAGCCGCCTCCACTGTGCCCTGACAGTGTCTGTTGTACCTCAAAGCAAATTGTGAACTGGGATTTATTTTATTTTGTTGGGGTCTTTTTGGGAAGGCAGATTCTTGTCAGTTTGTTTTAGTAAGGTAGCTCTTTACTATTGAGTATTATTCTACAGCTCACTTCAGCTTTGGGCAGAATTTGCTGCTGACAACCACCATTACTCCTTCACTCTATTTGTCAGTGCTTTGGTTCCAATTTTGCTGTTTTTCATGCTGTGTGTAAAAAGTCTCTTTTTTCAGAAAAGACAAACAAACTTACTGTGTACTCCTTAACATTTTCTATGAGCTTCTCAGTATTGCTGACAACCACAACCAGCTTTAAAAGTCATATTCCAGGGGATTTCAATATCTTTGGTTCTTTTTCCTTCAGGGACAATTCAACAGGCTCAAGTGGCTCCTTTTAGCTCCAAAGTAGTGCAGGAGGGATACAGAGCCATTCACATCTTTGAAATGGTGCTACACTCCCCTTGTTTTAGCAAGGCTGAGAGAAGCAGGAAGAGTTTTATATGTTGGGTTCCACCAGCGTGGCCTTTGGTGGCCAGTGCTGCCTGGATCTGTGCACAGGATCTGCAGTGGCTGTGCAAAGGGCTGGTTATCTTAGGAGAAGCAGCCATGTAAATCAATGCAGAAACAACTGCTATGCAATCTCAACCCAATTGTTGCAGAGCCACTGACAGATGATAACTTCACTGTAGGATTCAGAGCTGTACAGGGCTAGATGTAATGAGTGATTAATAAAATCCTTCTAACGTAAAGACATGCTTGGAGAAGTAAATGCAGTATGGAAATACAACACCCACTTTTCATGGAATCATGGAGTGGTTTGGTTTGAAAGGCACCTTCAGTGTCATCTAGTCCAACTCCTCTGCATTGAGCAGGAACATCTTCATCAGGTCAGGTGCTTGGAGTCCTATCCACTCTGATCTTAAATGTTGCCAGGGATGGGGCATCAGCCACCTCTGGCTCTGGGCAGCCTGTGCCAGTGTTTACACTTGGGCCAGCCTCTCTTGAACCAGTTCTATTTGACTGACAGCAGATACACCACGTGTGTCAAGCTGCTAGAGATGTGAATTATTGAGTGGTGGCCTGGGCAGCTGACAAATTTATCAATTTGAGTGGTAGAAAGCACTTCTAGTGCTGCAGTCGAGTAGAGTTGAAAGAACCTGCAATCTTACTGAGAAAAGTGCAATACTTGAACAAAGATTAATTGAAAATAGTGCTGAGGCTTGGCCTTTAGGAGCCTCCTCATCACCCATAACAAACTTCAGTTCCACTGGCACAGTGAATTGTCTTGCAACAGCAGATTTCTTAAATGATGGGCAGCAAAATGCTGCTTACAACCAACTCTTCCCCCTACCACTGCCCTCACTTCCCCACTGATGGAAACAATCCTATGTGTGCTAACACCGGGGTCTTATTACATAGTAGGCTGCCTGTGTGTCTATTGCATGCCTTAATTCAAGTTTCAAAATCTCCTTTGTCCTGCCTAAACCAGCTACTTGTGCTTCCCTTCTTTCTGCTGCAATTAGCATAAATTCACTCCCACAGCAACAGGATCAACATGACACTGTACACGTCATTTGGTGGCCAGCCTCCCTTCACTGGGTTTTACAGTGTCAAATTCAGCAGCAGAATATGTTACTTTTGCATACAAGCTCTTGACATTCACAGAAGATTCTTTCTCTCTCCAGGAGTCTTCTTGGATATGGTGGAATTGGTCTGCTGATTTGAGGATCTACATGGCCTCATGATAGTGTTGCTGCCTTGCTTATTTCCCTTACAAATGTCCATCACAGATACAGACAAAATGTCCTAGTTATTATACTTGCCATGAGATATCTGGACATCTCCCACCATCCTTTCTGGCCTTGGCAAAGTTGCTGGGATGGCTGCTGGCCTGGCAATTGCATTCATCATCTTGCTGCAGATGGGAACAGACTCTCTGGGTTGCCCATGAGGTGTACATCAGCAGCTGGTGCCATCAGGATGAGGTTCTAGTGGCCAGCTCAGGCCAGGGGGCTGGTACTGACAGATGGTTCAGCACCAGGCAGAGATGTCAGTTCCCCCTAATCCAGCATTCAGGTGAAAAAAGGCAGCCAATTTAAAAAGAACTTTTAAATGTGAAGGAAGAGGAGAATCATCACAAGCAAACCCTTTTCATGGCCCCAGAAACAATAAATTAATTTGGAATACACTGAATCACAGAGATCCTGGGACGCTGGCAAGGGCTCCAGTCGTCTTTGGTGACCCCACGTCTGCTGCTGCTGCAAGCTGATGATATTCAGTTTTTAATATCAAGCCACTTTAAAGGTGTCTCAGACATGCTTATGCTGGGAACATGGAAAGAGACTAATTCCTAGTTGAAGGTCTTATCAATATATTTTCTGGGCTAAGAAATGTGAAGCTAAATGCAAAGACTTTCCTGGGACATTACATATTTTGCTATTTTCTACACACATGACCACAAAAAGAAAACCTCCAGAAAATCAGGAAAATATGGGTAAGCCATAAAGGCAGGAATGCCCCTTTATTCCCCTGCTACAGTTTGATTTTGGGACCACTTATCAGTCCTGAAGAATGGAGGCTGCACAGCCTCTTTAATTTTGACTGATATTTGATCTAATGTGCTCTCCTTTGGCACTGTGATATATATGATGGCCACACCACAGACTAGAGACTTCCATGGTGGTTTTTTTCAACTTTGAACAACTTTACCACCAAGGTCACTTCTATTTAGGTCACTTCTATTTAGGCCTTTTTTTACTGGGCATGGAGGCATGAAAATAGGAGCACATACAAAACCTGTGAGTCTACAGTGATGTTTTTTATTTATATACTGATACATAAGGAATAGACTGGGACTAGTGAGCTCTTAGGCTAAGCATTAACATGCTTGCCAGGACCTATAATAGCTGAGCAATTATGAGAGAGCTGGGAGTAACGTGAACTTTTGTTGCACCTTGAGAAGGCTGGTCCTCTGTCCTGATGAACTGTTGTCTTCCTTCTCTCTGCTCCCTTAGGCTGTCAGTGCCTGTATTTTAACCTTTGATGAGTGCACAAGTTAAACCATTACTGACTACAATCAAGTCACCTCCCTGTTTCCACTCATCTTCATTGGCATGTATCTTGCCATCAGGCTATGGTTGAAGGACAGCTACAACTTATAATTGATGTATTCACATAAAGATGGATGTTGGGTCACACAGTCATAGAATGTAGGAAGAAATCTATAGCATTTCAGTATCAACTATGCATTATATAGCCTGGATATCAGCATTATAAGGCCACTTTAACAACAGGTTTGGAAGTTTTGCATAATTAGAGGAATTAAAAATCAGGGATTTTAGGGTAACAAAAATAATTCTAAAAATCTCATGTTAATGAGATGATAATTTAAGAATACAACATTGTAGGGGCTACTATTTGCTTTAAAGATCTCTGTTCCCATGGTCAAGTCCTTGAAATTGGTCCAGGGACTGCTCCACCCAGAAAACTTCCGTTTCATCAGAGGAAGGTTCTGTAGGAGCTAAATCAACTCAAAATTACATTCTTCCTGAGGTGAAGAACCCAGAACAAATCTCACTGATTATTTAACCCTTCAGAAGATAGCTTTGGTGGCTGCTGATCTGCTGATCCCTGTTGAGTTTCTGTTGGGGTTGGCCTCCACTGGCAGCAAGAAGCTGAAGAAACCAGCATAAATCCAAGCACATAATGAGCTATGTGCAAAGAGAAAAAGATAAGCCATAGCTAGCATGAAAGCCACGATTTCGGTAGTTTTGCTTTATGATCTATAGGATATCATTGGATCCTGTTCCCAGCTGGGTAGAGAGGACAGTTCCACAGAGAGCTCTTTCTTGATAGGCCATCCCCAGGCTGTAAAGAATGGAGCCAAATTCTTTTTCACCTGCTGAGAAAACTTCTGTGCCCACAAGTTCATCTTTGAAGTGTTGTCTTTTGGGATCGTGGACATTTTCTGGTAGTCAGAGAAGAGGTGGGTGAAAGGGTCCCAACCAAACCCTTCCTGCAACTGATGAAGAAGAACACAGTGGAAAAACAATTAAGCTATCATTTCACTGGCATTATTCCTGTGTTACATGTAATAGAAAATTCCACAGGTCTCTGCAGTGTCTTTTAGGATGAATGTGAATTTAGATGAAAGCATCCAACTTTCAGGCTTCAGACCACTAACAGCACAGAAAAATACCTCCCCATTACACTGATCTTCCAAAACAGGGATCAAAGATACATTGGGACTAGCCAGAAGTGTCAGCAACCTATTATATAAGCTGCTGCTTTGGAGACAGTGAAAACAGTATCAGAGGGGACATTGACAGAATAGCTAGAAAGAAGGGGCACAGGAGAACAAGTATTGTGAAAACAGGAAGGAAAGATTATGAACAGGGCATGCTTTGCTTAAGAATAAGGACAAAAGGAGTTCATACAGAAAAACTGCTGCTCCAGAATTAGAATTGTTCTTTCATGCCACATTTATTCCAGCAGTCCTGTTGGTAACCAGACAGGAGATGAGACATCTCAGCCTACAAGCGTGGGTGAAGCAGTGAGGCAGTGGCCAAACTGGTAAAGTATTGTTGGGAAAATTTCTCCTCTTAAAACTGTTCCCCTCTGTATAAATATTTTGTTATTCATTGTATCAAAAAAATCCAGAGGATGACTCTTTAGCTTGACAATTCAGATGCTTCTCTGGGATGTGGAAAAGGCAGGATCAGTACTCCTCCAGTAAATGTTCTTTTCTCATATAAAGTGTGAGAGCCCTCAGACGAAGGAACTGAGAGATACTCACCTCACAGCAGTCAATAGCTTAAGCCATCATAATGGACATCTGCTTTGCAGTCCCCTGTTAAAATCAGGTTGAGTGCTCTCTCAATTAGGCTAATAGTTTCTAGGAGGATTAAGGAAAAGGGGGAAATCTCTCTTGCATGTTTCCTGAGAGAATGCACTTTAATCTAGGACAGGCTTCATGTTTTAGAGTCTCGACCACAGTTATGGGTCCAGTTCTGAGTGCAGGAGGACAGGCTGAGCCCATCCTCTTGCCACTTGATGGACTACACTAGCTCCACTCAGTGCACTGGATATGATCACCCTCCTCTCTCTACATTTTTTAAAAGGCCATGTAACTCACCAAGAGACTGTTCAAAACCTGGCTCTTCTAGACACTTCACAGTGCCAAGGTTTTTTTGACAACTAGCCCACTGTCCCTGCTGTGGATTAAAGAGCTATGCCCAAGTTTGATCCTCTGTTTCCCAAGTTGTATAACAAGCAGCAGTTCCTGTTTCTCTTCCAGGGGGAAACATTGCACTGAGCTATCTCCCTGAGTGGCTAATCCCAAGTCTGGCAAAGGAAGGTTTTCAGGAGACATCCAACTTTAGGCACTCTGCCTGTTTATGTCTCAGGTGCTTTCTTGGCCCAAGATAAACCCTGACAGCAATCATCCGCTTACAAGGCTTCACAGCTACAGTCACCAGGCTGCAGACATCCCTGTGACACAGGCTTCAGTGACTGCACTAAGAACACACACACACTTTCCCTGTTACCTGCAGGTATGTCTCCAGAGCAGTCCACACACTCCAGTCCTTTAGCTGAGCACCTTTCTTCAGATAGCCTTTTATCCTTTCCTCCCGGCACTGTGGCCTGAGTGCCTGATGGGCCTGATGCCTGGGAATGCCCAGCACCTCCTCGTGAACATAGACAGACCAGAGGTTGCACGTGGCCTCTGTGGTGTGAGGAGGAAACTCCCATGCCTGCTGCTGTTGATTGTGTCCCAGCTCATGGATGGGACCCCAAAGACCAGTAGTTTGCATGTGCTTCTCATCTACCATCTCCTTCACTGAATCCAGGTGGCCCATGATGGGGTAGCCAGCGTGCATCCAGCCTGCAGGAGAGACAGGTAACAACACACGTCATTAAGTGCTCACCTCAGTGCTTCTTAGATGCAAATGATTATTGTATTTTTTTCATTTCTCTAGTGCCTTTTCTCCATCTCACAAATAACACTTTTTTATTACCATGAACTATGAACTTTTCCCAGTGTGAGGAAATACATCAAGTTTCACCCTAACAGGTAGTCTCCCTTACAGCAGTCAAACAAGTAAAGGTAGAACTGAACCATCAGTTAAGTGCTGTTTTGCCTGCTTTCCCTTTTAATATATAAATGTACACTCATGGTTGGACTGAGGCTGAGGTTTTAGGATGAGGAGAAAACCAGACCATTGCCCAGAACACACCTGAACTCCCACAGGCTGAGCAGGGTTGACATCAACCATGCCATAATGTGATTCAGCACCATGGCACTCCTTGAGTGCTCCCCTGTAGAGTGTGGATACTGCAGGCCTGCACTCCAGGTCAGTGGGTAGATGAGACACATGGAAAACACAGTTTGTCATGCTTAAGGCCTGTTCTTAACCTTCCAGGATAGCTATTCCATAAACAACTTCCCAGCAGGCTGCTAGGCAAGAAACACACACTGCAAGGGATTTTACTTATGCCTCCTTAGTGTCTTCTTCCCTAATTCATCCTCCTTGAAGATTCCCAAAACTTCGTGCAAGAGCAATGCCCCCAAATTCCAACACCTGTTGTACAAGGGATAAGCAGCCCTTTACACAGAGGGAGCCTGGTGAATGAACAGGAATGGCAATCCCCTTCCTGCAGGAGCTGGCAAACGTGAACATGAATGGCCTGCAACTAGTTTCTGCAGGAACTAGTGAAGATCTTGAGCCTCCTCTTTTTTAATAAGAAGGATATATGCAATTAGCAATCACTAGCACCCAAAATGTTCAGATCCAGAAATATGAGTGAAACCATTTAGTCCACCCAAGCCAAAAGAAATTTTATGTCTGTAGACTGTGATATTTTTAACTGGCATTTGCTCAGCATAGGAGAACCTAACACTCCCAAGATGTGCCACAAATTCTTTCCATTGTAGCTTAGCAAAAGTTTAGGGCATCAGGGTTCATGCCAAGCCCTTGTCTCATTGTGAGATGATGAATTCAACCAGTTTATTTTGAAAAACAACTGAGCAAAATTTTTATTGCAAAGTTCCATGTTTCCTATAAAATTTGATTCTTGATAAAAGGCGCTCAGTTCATAACTGGAAAAGCTGGAGTGGGGGAACATCAGCTGCAAAAATACACGTCTTTTCTGGGCTTTGACAGCAATACTGGTTCTGCTTCCACACTGCCATCATCTCAGGCACACACCTTTTCGGGCTAAGCTTTGCCCACAGTAACCCTTGTGAAGGCCATCTCCAGCAAGTAGGCACACAGAGATTTAAAAGTAGTCACTGAACACATGAGAACAGTCCTGTGGCTGAGCCAGAGAAAAAAATAGAAATCAGGTCACTGCTTCCCAGCTGTACTGACTCTGCAGTGCATTCAGGAAGGAGAATGAATAACTACATGTAAGCTAAAGCCACTGCAGTCAGCAGCTCTGCATCTTAACACACCCCAAGAGGAGAACAGCTGAGGAGACACCACCAGTTTTGAGAGCAGGGAGGCATCTGGAAAGATCAGTACGTTTTCCAAGCCCCGCCTTGCTGCATTTCCACCCTGACGGAGTAGCTCACAGTTATGCAAGGGTCACAGTCATTTAACACCTCACATATGTTCTCAGTCTGGTTTTAGCAAAATAACCTTGAAGGAACAGACACTGATGCTAGAGGCCACTTGCCTCTTAGCCCTGGAGAAGGCCATCTGGCAATGTACCTACCGCATGAGATCTGGACATCTGTTACAATCCTCTCTGGCCTTGGGAATTTTGCTGGTACGGCTGCCAGCTTGCTTATCGCCACCATGATCCTGTTCCACAGGGTCAGCAGCGGCCGTGGGTCCTCCATGTGGCGGATGCTGTCAGAAGGCACCGTCAGGATGAGATTCTCAACAGCCAGCTCTGCCCAGGGAGCAGGGTAGTGCCGGATACAGGCTTCCCACTGCCTTTCACAGGTCTCCCCTACAGCCACAACACAGAGAATCAGTTAAACACAGTTCTGGCTTTTGAGCATGCTCACAGAGGTCAAGCTCAGAGACCAGGTGATGAAAATTTCTTGGAAAACAGTACGTGGTATTTGCATGATGGTGGCTGTTAAATAGCCATTCCTCAATCTGTTCTTGGGAAGCCTCCTCAGGCTCTTTAATAGGTAGGAAACAGAAATGGACTGGCATATAACAGAGTAGCATAGCAAAAACAGATCCCTCTTCTGTATCAGAGAACAAGAAGCATCAAGTTTCTCCAGTGTCTCATTTCTTTTTGTCCAGCAAAGTTGCTGTTTCACATAACAATGCTGGTTCTGTTTAGTNAGAAGAGAAGAGAAGAGAAGGAGAAGGAGAAGGAGAAGGAGAAGGAGAAGGAGAAGGAGAAGGAGAAAAGAATGCTGGAAACACGGAAAATTCAGCAGTAATGTCTTGTAGGATCTAGAGATGGCCATTTGAGGGCAGAGTAAAGCAGGCAGAGCACAAAGCATGTTCCGTGACACAGATCAGTCTCCCTCTCTCCAGCACAATGGTTTCCATCAGAAATAGCAAATCCAGCCTCCAAGAAATGTTGGTGTGGACAAACCCTGCCCATTTTGTGAAAGTTCTTTCACCTGCTCCCAGGCAGGTAGCAGGCTCAGAGTGTCTAACTGAATTACCCAGACGCAGAGATTCATAGAGTTGTAGAAAAGTTTGGATGAAAGGGATCTTAAAGGTCATCTGTTTCAACCCTCTTGCTATGAGCAGGGTGGACATCTTCAAGTAGATCAGGTTGCTCAGAGCCCTGCCCAATTTGACCTTGAATGTTTCCAGGAATGAAGCATCCATCACCTCTTTGGGTAAGTTGTTTCAGTTTCACCATCCTCGTTGTAAAAAGCTTCTTATACACAGTCTGAATTGATAATCTTTTAGTTTAAAACCATTGCCCCCTGTCCTACTACAACAGGTCCTGCTAAAGGGTTTGTCCCCATCTTTCTTGGACTTACCCTTGGTGAATCTGTGCTAGCTTCTCCAAATCACCTCCCTGTCCTCCACGTGCCCTAGCACAGCATCTAGGAGAGTTTGTTCTGTGATCTTCCCAGGCACAGAGCTGATGCTGACAGGATGGTGATTCCTGGGGACCTCCCTTCCACCCTTTTTAAAAATTAGTAGAAAAATGGGAATCCCAGAGGACAACATATTAAGGAAAATAAATCTGGGTATTCCTAAAGCCAAGCATTTCTAAGACCATCTTTCCTTTCAGTCGCTGGGACAACGCCATCTGTGAGCAGCCCTCAGGCAAAAAGCACCAAGGTAAACAAACCTACCCAGCTTGAAGAAAGGAGCTCTGACCGCCCCTTCCACCGTGATGGGCACGTTCCCCAGGGCACTCTTTGCTGGTACTATGATGTAAATGAGGCCGCCCCAGAGGCAGGAAACGGATTGTTTCTGGCAGGCAACATCACAGGTGCGTATTACCACTGGTGCCCGTTTCAGCTCCTTGGCTTTAGAGAGGTCATCCGTGTGACACCCAACCTGCACCTGGCAAACAGAAGTGTAGGAACAGCTGGTCAAAGGTGTGCCAGTGTGACCTGGCAGAGTGACCTCAGCACCCACTGAGCTCTCCACTGCAGCACTGTCCCTGCACAGAGCACTTACACAGAAGCAGCCTTCTGCCTCCAGCCTAGTTCAAGTTTTCAGCCTGTGGTGACCAGAGGCAGTAAATACAGTAAAAAACAAAGGTAAAGTTCATGTTGTCCCTCTCTCAGTCTAGTCCCAGTATTCCTGGCTCTACTGCATCCTTCACCAGCCGGTCAGAGTACTACAGTGACTTCTTCCACTGCACTGCTCTTGCATTGATCATTCCTCCACCCTTCCCCAGCATCAGACTCACTTCCTATAACGTGATTTGGAGAGATGTGGTTATGACTGGCTTCTTTTAATGTGCCTCTTCCTCTTATAATAAAACAGACAGCATGTGGCTGCAGGATCAGACAGAAGCACCTGAGTTAACTTTGCATTTTGGCTGCAGGGAGGTCACTGCAAAAAATATCCAAGCAGGTAAGCATTTGCTTCTTCTATTTGTATTTTGCAGAGAACAGCATCCCAAATAACAGCGCCTATCTCATCTGGATACATCTAAATGAGCAGTAGTGACAGCACTGTCAGAGGAATTTACAAGAGATCTGGAGAGATGGAATCAAGTTCGGTTCACAGAAGGGCCCAAGTACTCATCTTGGACCTGAAAATCACCTTGATCAGGTTTTTTTTTTTTCACTGTAGCAAAACAAAACCCAACAGCCCTCAAGCAGCCACACTTAATTATCCTACCAGCACACAGAATATGAGGAATGCATAAGAAAAGCGTGAGGACACAAGGTGAAGAAATGATGACGAAGCATTTAAAGTGCCACAGGGTGGCAGCAGTAGGAAAGGGCGGGAAAGGTGGAAAAAGCCATTAAGGAGAAAACCCTTCCCCGTGCTATTTTTGAGCGCTCACCCGGCAAATACAACGCCAAGCAGAGAGAGTTTACCTTCAAACCAGCACCGACCACTAGGCAAGGGCACTTTATTACTGCTGTGTGCCCTTCAGGGAGGTAGAGTCCTGTGCTTCTCCAGGCTGTCTTTCCTAAAACATAAGAGAACACTCCTTTGTCCAGAGCATTACAGATTCTGGAGATTTCAAGTTGCAACAGGAGAGTAATCTTTCATCCTTTCCTTTTCCCCTGCTCTACACTCGCAGAACCATCTCACATTTTGTCAGAAATACAAAGAAATTAACAAAATCATCACACCATTAGCAAGCAAGCCCGTCCAGATTTACACTTCTGGAAACAGCAAGCTTAAATGTCCTTAGTAGTATCTTCTAAAAACGAGAAGGAAAAAAAAAAAAAGAAAACAAGCCAAAATTCCAACACCTCCTACACTCAGACCCTCTTATTCTAAAGACCTCATAAGAGGTGCCAGCTATGGTGGGATTACGTGACTGAAGTTGTAATGGTCATAAAACATTCCCCAAATAAGAGACTGACAATAGCATCGCATTTTTCCTTAGTGACTGATCCAGCACAAACTGGAGCCCACAGGAATTGTCATTTCTATCTGACTGAAGTGATGAGAAAGCCTCAAAAGACCATTCTGTACTAGATGTACCTGTATGAAGGGTACCACTACAATTCAGCATGTTTCTAGACAGTCTTCCCATGGAAAAGCAAGTCTCCTCAGCATCTCTCTAAACACTAGCAATTTACAGAATTTTACAGTGCAAAACTGATCTATCTCTACTGTACTGATCAGGCAGATTCCACTCCCTAGTTCTGACATAAAAGTTTACTTAGGTATATTTCAATCCAAACACCAGGCTTCCTAAAAAGAGCTGAATTGTCATTAAGCACCCAAGTTACAACCTTTCCTGTCATCCAAGAAGGTAGAACCAGCTTTGTCAAGCAAAGCCTAATCCAAGGAAAAATGCAAATTAGACTGTGTCACTGTGTGTTACCAGTTCATCTCAGTTTTGCTGAATTTGCACCAAAGGCAGTTTTGAAATGGTGCTCAGGGCTTGCTATGATTTTTTTTTCTATTTTGTTTATGTGATAAATTGCACATAATTCTGAGTATTTTCTGCTTTTGTCTGATTCATTAGTGTTAAAACCAGTAAGAAGTTATTCTGCAACTTTTCTCTCTGCACAGCCACTGCACTCAGACATTGCCATTGCAGAACAGCCTCCTTTATCTCATTAGAACAATTTGGAAACAACTCCTCTAAATCATATTCTAATACCAAAAAAATCTGTCCAGGGGATAAAAGTTACTAGTGGAATTTAACCCAGGGTTTAAACATACCAATTGTGAGCAGGAATCTTAGCAAGCTGGTACAGATACAAGGCCTAAGTTTAGACAAATAATTTGTGGTGTATTTACCCAATACTTTGGCTTCAGTGGTGGTGTCAGCCCAAGAAGTTCCCACCATATTTCCAGCCT